>PVIW01005776.1:0-58449 GCA_004026585.1 Noctilio leporinus | reverse complement strand
TAGAACCAAATATATGAATACAGTGAATAGGCCTTCAGTGGCAGGGGGAAGGGGATTTGGGGGAGGGGGGAGGAAGAGGCAAGAAAGGGGAGCAGCTTAGACGAGAACCTAGTATAAAGGAACCATGGACATGGACAACAGGTGGGAATGACTTTGGGGGGAATGGGTGGGTGGGCAGGGGGACAGAGGGGAGCAAAAAGGGGATGGATGTAACACAACAAAAATAAAATTAAAAAAAAAGAAATCAGAAAACCCAAAAACCTTTTAATTGTAAAAAACAAGATATATATAGGAAGAAATATGTTTGTAGTGAACTAAAGAAGCTATCAATTCTTTGATACTCCTTTCATTGGGTTTTATGTCTCCTCAGCCCTTTACATCTTGGCAGGGCGGGGGAAGGGGTTGCTGCGGGAGGACTACACACTGTTTGACTAACAGAATACTGTAGAAGTAACTGTCCGGTCCGAGGACCAGGCTTTAAGAGACTGACGGATTCTACTTCCAAGTCCCTTGATGCATTATTCACTGTTGAAGCCTTGAGCCACCATGCAAGAAGTCCATCTACTCTGAGGAAAAGTCTGTCTACCTTATGGAGAGACCGACACTACAAGGAAAGGGAGAGGGTCCAGTTCAGCCAACCCTTCAGATGTGTTAGACCTCCAAACCAGCTGACTCCCAATGAGAAACCCTACAGTGATACCAGAAGGAGAACTGCCCAACTGAGCCCTACCCAAATGCTGAAACCCCAGACCCTGAGATACGCTTGTTTTAGCATAGTAAGGCAGGACCTTGGTGGGTACCTCCCAAACTTGGATATGCTTGGCTCTCTTTGGAAGTGACTAAAGTGACTCATCCTAAATCACAATTATGGGTGTGATGACGGATCCAAGACACTCATATTTAGGAATAAACAGTGGCAGAGGAAGTATTTGTACTGAAAAGGAGAAGCACCACAAGGACATACACTTTGTGGCACAGGAAATAGGATTCCTTGACCCAGTGAAGCCAGGATTGTGGCACATGGAATTGTAAGGCAGAATTAGGTATTTTTCTTTACACTTTAATATTTGACTACCTAAGCTATGAAAACCAAGCCCTGGCTGGTGGCACAGTGGATAAGGCACCAGCCTGCGAACCCAAAGGTCACTGGTTTGATTCCCCAGCCAGGTCTCCAGCCAGGTCCGTAGCTGGAGGCAGGTGAAAGGCAACCATACATGGATGTCTCTCTCCCTCTCTTTTTTCCCCTCTCCCTCAAAATAATTAAAATTGTAAAAAAACAAAAAACAAATAAACAAAAAAACCCACCTTATTCCCTTACTTTGAAGGCCAATTCACTACATAACCTCTTACAGGATAACTGGGTCCACAAGGAGACTGGCCCTGATTCAATGACAATAGTAAGTTTCCCAGCTTCCCTGGCAGTTTATTTCTCACTAGAATGTAATCCACTCTGGTTTACCTATCAGTCTCATGCACGTTTGGTGACTCAGTAACCTAAGCCTAATCAACTATGGGTGTCCTAAAAAAATGTTTACATGACACTAACAATATTGTATGTCAACTGTAACTGAAAAATAAACAATTATTTTTAATGCCCTGGCTGGTGTGGCTCGGTGGATTGAGCACTAGCCTGCAGACCACAGGGTCTCTGGTTCAATTCCTAATCAGGGCACATGCCTGGGTTGCGGGCCAGGTCCCCAGTTGGGGGGATATTGGGGACATGCCAAAGGCAACTGATTGATATAGCTATCACACATTGATGTTTTTCTCCCCTTTCTCCATCCCTTCCCCTCTCTATAAATAGATAAAATCTTTTTTTTTTCAATGTTTTCTATTCTAAGGGTGTTCAGATTTGGGGAAGCCGGTCCCCCACACTGTCCCCTCAAAACACTGAAGCCCTACAATTCTTTTTTTTTTTTTAAGATTTTATTTTTAGAGAGAGGGAAAGGAGAGAGGGAAAGAGACATCAGTGTATGGTTGCCTTTCACCTGCCTCCAGCCCACGGCCCTGGCTGGAGACCTGGCTTGCAACCTGGTTATATGCCCTGGCTGGGAATCAAACCAGCGAACTTTGGGTTCGCAGGCTGGTGCCTTACCCACTATGCCACCAGCCAGGGCTGAAGCCCTACAATTCTGAAGTTCTTGTCACAGGCTACTTTGTTAATATTTTATCAACTGTCAAATTTATCTCCTTCTTCAAAACAACAATCCTATATTTTGCATAAGTTAGCAGACAGCTGTATTAGTTGCCCAAGTGCCTACTAATACAGATGACTGTGTGAAAAGCAGCAGACTGTGTCAGGGTGCCCCTACCAGGAGAGACCCCTCAATCTCAGCATTCCCCTATGTATTTCAGCCAGGAGCTAGAGAAGGGAAGAAGGGAGGAACGAAAACAAAGCAGGAACAGCAGGAATATGAAAACAGGGGTAGAAAAAGAGCAGCAAATACTCACCAGCGCAGGTAGCAATACATGGCTTCCACATTATAGTACCTGCTGCCTGCAAGGGTGCCCAGCTGGTTGAAGGGCATTCCTGGGGAAATAAGAGAAGTCACACAGCCTGTAGTCACAATGCTCACCCAAACTGCCAGGCCCAACCAAAGCTAAGCATTAGAGAAAACTCTTGGGGAGAAGAGTTGGGTCTGCAGGTGTCTAGGTGATTAGCAGCTTAATTTTATTCCTCCAGGGGATTACTGATTAGATTCAGTCTATTCCTGCCTGACCTGCCGAAAATTTCGGCACTGACAGGTGCCATTCCTTGAGCGGCCACTGTGACTCTTCCAAGGTTGACAGAACTCCATGGAGCCCTCTCCTCTAACCCAGCTCTGTCTCTTATCTCTGAGATCTCCCTCCTCTAATCCCCATTTCTCCCTGTAGTAGAGCCTAATCCCTTCTCTCACTGTGCCTCCTCAGGGGAGAGATCAAGTCGTCTCCCCCTTCTACCCAGAGCTGAGGGACAGAGAAGCCAGGTTCTTCCCTTTTCTTCTGCCGCCCTCCTTCTTGGTTCAAGACTTTCCCATTTCTCTTCCCCTTCCACCATCTTATGAGTGTGCATTACGAGGAGGAGAATGAGTAACCAAGATGAAGGACAAGAGAACTGAATGAGGGGAAGACCCAGGGAAAGTGACACGGCCTGCCCGCCATCTCAACATCACCTTCCTCCTGGGAAACTAGGCTGGGCTGGGAGGCCCAGGCAGGGGTGCACTCACTTACCAATCTGGGGAGCTACTGACAGAGCTTGGTAGTAAAATCTCTCAG
Organism: Noctilio leporinus; assembly: GCA_004026585.1. Classification (NCBI taxonomy): domain Eukaryota; kingdom Metazoa; phylum Chordata; class Mammalia; order Chiroptera; family Noctilionidae; genus Noctilio; species Noctilio leporinus. The sequence continues at coordinate 55,194 of PVIW01005776.1, read as the reverse complement.
CTAGCAGTTCGGTGTCTACGCCAGCTAATTCATTCTGATATCGTGCTGCAGGAGAGAGAGGAGGAAGAGAAATGCGATGATTCCATGTTTCAGAAAAACCTCCCCTCATCTGGTAGTCCACTCTGAAGAGCTGTAATAAGAAGCCGGGAGGAAGACACCTGAGCTAGGAGGCCGGCTGCTTGGGTCTCCAGAACAGTCTTAAATGTGCATGACTATGGGCAAATTGTTCAATCCTCTCCTCCTTGCTGGGAAGTTCAAAATGCAAAAAATATCTGGTATTTATAAAGTAAATAAGCTCTTCTTCACTATCTCTTCCCAATGAAGAGAAGTGGCAGCATATATGATTGTTTGAAAAGATCTGATACTTGGTTCTGAACACAACTGCTCCATTCTGGGGAGTAGACATTACTCATGACACTTGGTCAGTCTAATGCGAAACAGCTGATTCTCTCCATGCACCCTCCCTCTAAGGGCTCTAGGAGTGGGCTCAGGACAGGAAGAGGAGGCTCAAGTCAATAAAAGACAATGCATCCAAAAGCCACACACCAGCAGCCCAATAAGGACCCTTGTCTATTAGGACGGGAGACCCAGGAGTCAGAGTACTTATTTATTTATTTTTCATAGAGTACTTTTCCACTCTGAGAAACCTCTGTCAGATAGACAGGTCCTCCCTGAGGCCTGGCTTTGATTCCTCTAGGCATCCATGGAGAGAAAACAAACCCAAAGCAGAAATTAAAATCTTCCTAATGCACTTCTAGAACTGAGTTATCACCCTAACTTGCTCAAAGACATTTTCCTTCTTCCCATATTCACTGATCTGCTCCAACTTACAAAAGAACAGTGAAAAGGAGGGAACGCTGTATGCTGATTTTTTTAAAAAACATGATCAGAGGTCAAACTAACTCTCCTGCTCTCAAATCACATAAAAGGTGGCACCATAACTGAAGCAGCTTGAGCCTGTCCTGCAGCCTAAAACAGAGAAAATGAAAGGTTCATATTCTTACACAAATCCCCCAGGTACACTAGACATCGATGGCATGCCATCTGTGCCCAATCCATCTCCTTCCCTGAGGCAGACACTGGTTTCCTGCATCCTGAGAAAGAAAGAGAGAGAGATTTATAAGTCCATTCCTCTTCCCTTACCTATGAGGAAATACCTTTCCTAAGTGGAGCAAGGAACTCAAGGACCCAAGACTAGTCTTGGAACACTACTTTTTGGGACAGAGAAGACACTCATCCAGGCCACAGGTAGAGACACAAGGTTTGCACGTAGGACTCATTCATAGCACAGAAAGGAAGTGGAACAGAAGGAAGGGCTAGGGTCCTGAACCTAGGATAGCTCCCTGCAGGGAGTTCATGTGAAAGGTCTTCTAGATCTTCTAGAAAGCCTAGGAAGGCTTCTAGAAAGGAAGAATGGGTGAGGCTCCAGTGTCAGGACAGTCAGGGTGCCTTGGGTAGAAGATCGCCATATGAAGGTAAAAGGTTTGGGTAAAGAATAGACACTTGCTCAGGAAGAATGCAATGTGAATGAGGCCAAAGTAAATGCTCCCGACTTCTGTCTAGGAGAGGAAGACCATAGAGACGGCGGCCCCAGAGTGGGACTGTCTGACCATGAAGACAAGGTGCATTTGGCCTTGCCTAAGGATGGCGGTGGCTGGGCTCTCATCTCATCACTTCAGTTCAGGAAGCCTGAGCTGGTTAGGGGGCATTTTCCCATGTGCTAGGTACTGGTCTACATGCCTTACAATATCAACTTAGTTGAACTTCATAGCAATTCCACAAGGCAGTTACTCCTTTTACTCCCATCTTATAGCTGAGGAAATCACAGTCAAACAATGGGTAAGTGGCAGAGCCAGGATTCAAAGGGAAGTCTGGCTCTAGAAATCACCCTTTTACCTACTCCACTTTGCAGCCACTCCTGGGTGTGCAGCTCCCATTCTGAAAAGCTCTTCCTAATGTATCTAGAGATATCTCTTAGTTGGCTGGAGGAAATATCAATAAAGACAAAAAAAAGTGGTCTGGAAAGCCAACCTTTTGAAGTAAGGGTTCTTAATTTTTTTGTAGGTTACAAACCCTTTGGCCATCTGGTATAAAGCCTATGAAGTCTCAGATGAACGCTGTTTTGTTTTAAAACGATGGTTTTAAATGCACAAAATATACTGTGGTGCTTCTGACCAGAAAATGCTTCCATGTGGTGGCAGAAACACAACCTCCTTCTTGGACACACAATGCATATGCCCTGGTCAGGCAGGGAAGCTGGAGGGGGAGGGAAAGGAGCACTAAAAAGTGACCAAACTGATGACTACAGCTAGAAATAAGGAGGTAAATTATAGCTGCCAGTACCTGAGATGGCTGAAAAAGAGATTTGCATTTTGTTGAAAGACTGTCCATAATATCCCCAACATTTCTAAAAATTTTAACACTTTCATCCAACATTGGGAAACAATCCCAGAAGTAAAAAACAAACACTGCCAACAAAATTCAACTGGGAGAAGAAAACAAATGCTATTAATATTATCTTCTAGTGTCAGACTTACTCCATATCATCTCATCCCTTCTCCTGATTCTCCATTGGGCTATCTATCAGTCTACATTCTCAGACCATCAGAGGCCTCTCTTTTTTCTTAACATCTTCACCCTAATTTATATGCTTGTTTGTATAAATCCAAACGTCATGAACCATTTGTAGGTCTTGCCAGAGTCTCTGCCTGGCTGGGTCACAGCTACATGAACCCTGAGGAATAAGAAGACCAGAGATGGTAGAGGCATATAAACTTGCTCTTCAAGTCCATCTTTCACTAACCTATGAGGGGGTCGGTGACATGGGTCCAGTCGATGCAGCACTGAAGTTCAAGTTGGTAGTGGGACTGGATATAGAGAAGGAGATGCTGGTAGAAGCCAATCCCAGCGACCAGGTGTGTCCTATAGGCACATTCCAAGGTGCTCCGGCTGTGGATATGCTAGAGATTTGGAAAGGGAAGGGCTAAGCAACAAGCTCAGAATACTGCTTTCCCCTCCCTAACCCTTTTCATCTCACTGAGGAAATGAACTCTTCTTGGCTCTGGAAATTCATCTGCATCTCCTCTCAATTACGAATCAGCCCCACACCTTTAAATCTACTTCGCCCTCAGGTCTCCCCATCTGGGGTCAGGCTCCCATTCTTCCCCAATCCCAATTCTAATGCCGTCCCTCCCTTCTGCCATCTCCTTTTTGGCTCCCTCACCTCCAACCGTGTCTCCCACTTTCGTACCTGTCTGTCTCTTCATTCCTTAGCTTCCCCTCTTTAGATAAATTTCTTCCCAAGACCTAGGATCTTCCCTTACCTTTTTGTTAGTCTTGATAAGCTGGATAACTTCATAGTATACCTTTCTCCATAGCAGCTCCTCAGCCTTCCTCCCATAGTCCACTGGGTGCAGGAACATAAGCTTGACGCAGAGCTCACGCAGCCTGGAAGAGTGCAGAGGAGCATGAAAGAGACTGCCCATTCCTTGGTGGACAACACAAGAATGAGGACAAGGAGGCATCTGCCAACACCCTACCAACAAATCTCTGGGCCTCCCAGGGGACATCCAGGCTCAGTCAGTTTGACCCAGGATAACATCAATGCTAGAAGGCAGTAGATGCCCCAAAAGATAGACAGAAGCGGTAAGAATTTTAATAGCGTTCATTTTCTTTCCCTGAACCTTTCTCTCCTTTCTATCTCCTTTTTCCCCTTTCACTGAGCAGTATGGCCAATTCCCCTAACTCAAATGCCACTTTATGGTGCCGGTCTATTAGATGCAGAAGCTGCAGACAGAGTGAAGGATCCCCATTTCCTTTCTTAGGAGGACCAGAGACTTCACAGCCCATTATTACCACAAGCATAGGAGATAAGAGAGAGACCATCTGTCTATATGTGACAGGGTTGCCAGTGAAGTGAGGCAAAGAAACTGTAAGGATCTGTGATTTACAGTCTCCAGCTTACTTGTTCCTCAGGCTAATGTTCTCTGGTTTGAACACTTCTTGATAAGCAGTTTTGTTGCAAAGGATGAGGTCAAGTCGATGCACAGCCTCCACCACAGCCCTGCAGGGAAATACAGGCAAAGAGTTCCTGAGCCATGTGTATGGTCCATCTAGGATGCTGGGCACTGATCCAAAAGGAAGAGCTGAAATATTCGGGATGGGGAAACGAGAAGGTGGCAGGATGAGCTCTCTCAAAACAAGATGAAAAGTCTCCATCCTGACACAGCAGCCCTCTGCCCACAGAATGGCAGAGACATTTCTACTTGTCACAATTAGGGGTGGGGGAAAGGGAAGTTGCTCCTGTCATTTAGTTGGTGTTGCTCCACATCCCACAATACACAGGACAGTCCACCACCCCGCCCAAAACGTAAACAGTGTCAAGGAAGAGAAATCCTATGGAATGGGAAGGTAGGCCCTCCCAGTGGAAAGAGCATAGGCTGTGATCCCAGGCAGAAAATCTAGGGTATGAACCCTGGCTATACCTTACTAACTGTAACTTTTGGTGGCAAAATTACCTAACCTCTTTAACTCTCAGTTGTAAAATGGAGAAAATAATAGCAGCTACCACAAAGGACTGCTATGAGGATTAAATAAAATAATTTACTGTAGCATTTTGTACATACTGGGCATTTAATAAATAATGAAGAAATGAATTCTTATAAGAGCTTATTATCTCTGACAGAAAGGAAAGGTATTTCTAATATAAAATTCTGCTTTAGAATAGCGGGGTATGGGAAAGTAGGTGGGGAGGAGGTTCTGAGCTGCCTTACAAAGTCTCCTGGGGGGCAAAAAAAAGTCTCCTGGATTCTGCTGAACAAATTGTTTTTTTAATACAGAAAATACAGATTCTGGAACTAGACTGCCTGGTTTCAAATCTCGGCTCTAATTCTTCCCATCTACGTGGTCCTGGGCAAGATACCTAGCGTCCTTATGTCTAGTTCTCCCATCTGTAAAAATGAGAATAAGATAATCACCTTCTTTGAGGATTAAGTTAGTTAATGCAAGAAGCATTCATAGCAGTACTTTGTATGCAGTAAGTGCTCAAAACGTATGAGTCTCCACTAGTCTTGCTAAAAGACTCCAGACACTAACAGGAAAGGCCAAGGAAACTCTACGGAGAGCTAAGAAGTGCCGGATCTAGGTCATCTCTGGACGGGTGAAACCCAGAAGATGACAGACAGCAGCTGGGAGAACAAATGAACCCAGCATCATTCCGGACACAAAAACAACCCAAACCAGGGAGTGATGATCCCCCAAACAACCCAAGACTGTTTCAGAATAATGAAACATGTGCTCCTGGGCTAAGGACGGTGGGCCACAGCAGGTGAACACCTGTGGTGGCTCAGGTGGTATACCCCTAAAGTTGCCCTTTAGAGGCCAGAATGATCACCAGAACCCAGATGTCTGGGTAGGAGGGAAATCAAGGCCTTCTCGTAAGCAATCTTGAGAGTTCGGCCTTTCCCCAAACACCATTTGGGCTCCCTAGGCATGGGAGCCACACCATTCTAGTCAGCCTGGCCCTTGATGCCAAGGGCAGCATGAGGCAGCTATCAGTGATTTACTCTGTACCAGCTTAGTCCCCAGGGCAGGGCTTTTAACTTCAGTGCCACAGTAGATAAAAGGAGTATGTATTTTTACAGACAGGCTCCAGAGCTCTCCTTAAGTCCTCAATGAGAAAAAAAAAAAATTAATAAGCACTACTCTAAGATGTTCTAAGTGCAAATTCTTTTTTTTAAGATTTTATTATTTTTAGAGAGAGAGGAAGGGAGCGAGGCAGAGAGGGAGAGACATCAACGTATGGTTGCCTTTCACCTGCCTCCAGCTAAGGACCTGGCTTGCAGCCTGGTTATGTGTCCTCGCTGGGAATTGAACCAGCGACCCCTGGGTTTGCAGGCCAGTGGCTTATCAACTGTGCCACCAGCCAGGGCTTAATTGCAAATTCTTAAACCCAAGAGGACTCAGGACGTTTTTCTCCACTCAACTGTCAGACCACAATAAGCTCTTCCATTAAATTGTAACCTCCTTTATAACAAAAGCTGTCCTGTATATCTCATTCACTATTGTAATCTCAGTGTTAAAAAATGAAAAAAGAAAAAGGACCTGGCTGGTGGCACAGTGGATAGGTGCTGGCCTGGGAACCCAAAGGTCGTTGGTTCAATTTCCAGCCAGACCACATAAGCAGGTTGCAAGCCAGGTCCCCAGCCAGGTCCTTAGCTGGAGGCAGGTGAAAGGCAACCATACACTGATGTTTCTCTCCCTCTCTGCCTCTCTCCCTTTCCCTCTCTCTAAAAATAATCAATAAAATCTTTAAAAAAAAAAAAAGGAAAGTATTTCCTGACCAGGTAGCTTATTTGGTTAGAGTGTTATCCAGTTATGCCAAGGTCAGGTGTTTAACCCCCTATCAGGGCACAGACAAGAATTAACCAATGAATACATATGTAAGTGGAACAACAAACTGATGTTTCTCTCCCTTCCTCTCTCTAAAATATATATACACATATATATTTAAAAAGTTAGCCCTGGCTGGTGACACAGTGGATAAAGCGCTGGCCTGCAAACCCAAAAGTTGTTGGTTTGATTCCCAGCCAGGGCAACATAACCAGGTTGCAAGCCAGGTCTCCAGCCAGGTCCATAGCTGGAGGCAGGTGAAAGGCAACCATACACTGATAGTTCTCACCCTCTCTGTCTCTCTCCCTTCCCTGCTCTCTAAAAATAATAAATAAAATATTAAAAAATAAAATAAAATAAAAATGAAAAGTTAATTGGCATTAATTAATTGGTGTTTGTCTGCCTTCCAACATCTCTTCTCCGGCTACCTTTTCTTCTGAGAGGCTTAAAACATTTCAAAGTTTCATTTCTGTAAACAGTTTCACTATAGGAATGTTCCCAACTTACTAAAGCTCAGAGCGACAGTTTCATAGTTTAAGAACAAATTTATCTTGGGCAGAGAAATCAGACCTCCCTCTCCTACCTCCTTCCACCTATCATCATTGCTATAATAAAGAATAAAAAGAGCCCTGACTGGTGTGGCTTGGTTGGATGGTCATCAACCTACAAGGCAAAATGTTGCTGGTTCAATTCCCAGTCAGGGTTTTCGGGTTTGGTACTCCTCCCTGGTCAGGGAGTATATGAGAGGCAACCAACTGATGTTTCTCTCCCTCTCTCTGTCCTTCCTTCCCCTCTCTCTAAAAATAAACAAAACCTTAAAACAAAACAAAACAAAAAGAATAAAAAGAGACCTCCTGCCTCAAATTTCTGCCCTGCTCCAAGCCAACAGCACACAACTACAGGCTGAGATACCCATGTTAACTACACATGCAAACATATCAGCTTAAATTAGTCAGTCCTACGCATGTAGTCACTTGAGGAAGAACTACAGTTGATAAGGATTAGAAAGATGAGCATAGCTTTTACTAAAAGATGGAGACAGGGAATCCTGCAGACACTGCCCATGCTATCTGACAAGCAGTGCTGACACTCAACAGCACGACAAGGCACACATGCCACCCCCCAGCCACCTCCTTACCCAAAACTGCTTAGGGCAGCCCAGTGCAAGCACAGAAGCTGCTGGATTGGATCACTTTTCTATTTTGGGAAGAGCCTATACTCTCCCCTGTCTTCTGACTTATGAAGCCACACAAAGCAAGATAGCTGCCTACTCAAAGGAGGAAAAGACATGCCTTTGACTCTTTCGCAGCCAAGATGGGGCCCTGGGCTCTTAGGGGGGTCTTTTCATGCAAACAGTTCTGTTCAGTAGAGCCTAAGCAAACCCTACTCCTAGTGGAAAGCAGCAAACTCAACTTGATTTCTATGCTTCATTCTATTTCTATCCAGTTCTATAGCCCATGTTCCAGCTGCTCCACACAAAAAAATCCTTGCCCCAAGTGGGAAGAATTCATACTGGCCTGTTCCCAACAGAGAGCTGAAGATGTTGGAGTGTGAGTGGCACTGTGGAAATCAGAAACCAAGGAAGTAAGTTGCCCGGGAGCAAACTGTAGTCGTGAAGTTGGAAGGAAGACAGGAAGGAGGAGTCCCATGTGCCCTGAAATGAGCTCCCATGACCTAAGAACACTCAGGACTCAAAGTCCTTCATGGCCTTTTCAGTCAACACCGTCTTCCGGCATTTCTTTTCATTCAGATTCCAAAAAAATTAGAGCCATAAGGGGCTTCAGAGTGTATCAAATCCCAATCTCTCCTTTTAAGGATGATGAAGCTCATGCCCAAGGTCACAGAGAGAGAGCTGACAAGACAGCACCTGAACCTGGCTCTCCTGATTTCATTCAGGGTTCTTTCCAGGATTCCTACATGGTTCTTGGCACTATTCCCCTCCCGGTTTTTCTCCATCTCTGACCCCGACCCTTTACCTTTCCCTTTCCCACCCCTCAATTCCCGCCTTCTAACCCCAAATTCGCAAGGTTCGGTGTCAGCCCGGGGCTCACCGCGCACGGCGGAGGGCATTCCCCCACGTGCTTCCATCCAAACCTCCCACCCACCCAGCCCTTCATTCAGCTCTAGCCCGCGTTACGGGACCCCGCCCCCTGTTCCCTCCAAAACTGCACCCCCCACCTTCGCCCGCACCCCGGCCCCGCCCGCCCAAAGGCCCCACCCCTCGCTGTCCCCTACTTCCCTCCGCAGCTGCACTCACGCCCTGGTCCCTCTCACCGGTAAAGCCGCTTAGTGTGGAGGACTTTTGCTTCGGGTTCGCTGCTCTCCCCTGCGGCGGGGCCTTGGCTCATGGTGCCCGGGCCCGGGGATGGCTCCCAGTCACAGCCCCCCACCACCCACCGCTACAGCCACCACTGCCGTCTCCGACCGTAGCCGCAGTCGCCACCACGGCCGGCCTTGCCCGGCCGCCATCGCTGTAAGGCGGCTGCCCCCGACAGCTCCTCCTCCGCGTACCAAATCTCGCGATAGCAGCTGCACAGTTGTGGGTCAGTGGCCTGCTGCCACCAAATCTCGCGAAATTCGTTTTCCCTCCCGGGAAGTTGCCCGAACTAACTTTGGGCGGCAGCAGATCCTCTTTCCGGTGCTTCAAGCCCGGAAGAAAAACTTTATTGACAAAACTACCAGAGAGCGAACAGTGAACCCAGCCAGGCTGGTGAAGCTGGGACTGGGGCTTACATTGAGAGCTAGGATACTGACTTCGCTTTGTCCTAGTGTTATTTCGTCCATCATTCTGCTCCCTCACCTCACCCCCCATTTGAGCCAAGTCTCTTTCAGATTACAGGTTAAACTGATTTCCAGTCTCCCTTTTTCCCCCATTATTTAAACAAACAAAGAGTATATTAAAGTTTTCTTGTCAAGGGCCGAACATTAACATAAGAGTAAGACTTCCAAGACATGACTTGTACAAACGCCTGGGCCCTTCAGCCCTTCCCCTCAAAGATTTCCAGTCTAGCAAACATTTATTGAACACTCCCTGTTTTCCAGCCCATGCTGGGTGCTGGAGACTCAAAGATGACCAATCCAGACACTCTCCCGCTCTTACAAAGCTCAAATGGCTGTAGAAGTAAGGTCCCACAGGAATGAATAGCCACTCCCTCACGTATCTGCCTCTTGGTCCTCCCTTTGGAAAGATCACCTTGGATTCTTACTGTTTTCTTGACCTTAAACCTAAGCCAAAAAGTAAAGCGTTATGGGGGCAGGGGACTGTGTACACAATTGTAATGGGAACATAAACCCCCCCTTCTACCACTGTGCTCCTGGTTCCAGCCACCAACCTTCTTTCTGTTCCTGAAACAGCCTAAGTCTTTCCTACTCATTGGTCTCACACTTTCTGTTCCTCTGCCTGAAACACTCATGCTCAGTTCCCTTCCTGTCTCAGCTCAAATGGCACCTTGGCAGAGATGTTTTCCCTACTGAAAAAGTCTCACTGATTTAGTTGCTAGGCTTCTTTAGTATCTGTTATCCCAGTAGAACAAGCTCCTCAAGAGCAGAGTCCTTGCCTGTCGTCTTGAATGAATAAGTGTAGGAAGTCTACTTCTTTTCTGAGTATTCCAACCTACTTCAAGCACCCCTTTAAAAAAAAAACAAACATTTTATTTATTTATTTTTAGAGCGGGGAAGGGAGGGAGAAAGAGAGGGAAACATCAATGTGTGGCTGCCTCCCACATGCCCCCACTGAGCTACACCAGCCAGGGCTCCAAGCACCCTTTGAAGCACAAACCCAATGGTCCCCCTATGCTTTCCTGAACTGCTTTTCATTTGCCTAAAACACACATTTATCTCTATGCTCAGCTGCACCTCCACTTTCAGATAGGATGACGTCCTCTTCTAATGCTTTTTCTGTCGGCCAATTTAGAAGGGCAGGGCCTGCCCCTTTAATCTGGGCCCCACCTGCTCTGGTCAAACTGGTTTGGAGACACAAGTAAAGGGAAGGAGAGAAAGGAATACTTGCAGAGCCAGCAGTGAGCTGAGGTAGCTCATTTGCGGACGCTGGGGACCCTCCACCTCTCTCCAGATGAAAAGTAAGAGGGTGTCATGGGTCCAAATGGCAAAGGGTAGGAGGCCTTTGAGGAAGTAGAGGGAGGGGGCCAATCCCATCAAGAAGCAGTGAGACAGAGGGGTGGCAGGGAGAGGAGAAAGACAGGAGTGCCGGCATAGAAAACAGCCATGATTGGACCTAGGAGTCAGAATGCACAGACCTAGGCCCTCTGGAGATGGATGAGGTGCGCTAATGAGCTTAGAAATTGCCCAGTACCCAGATTAAAGAATATTATGCTATTGCCAGTTCCTTGGGACAGATTTGCCAACAAATCACTGGAATCAGTTGCCAGGAGAGTTCTAACTGGGATCTATCTTCAGGGATAAGGGGAGTTTTGAAGGTGAAGAGGCAGCCAGAAAGCGGGTATGCTGCTGAGAGTTAGTTCCCACAAGGAGATCCGGAGTGGAAAGGGACCTCTTAACAAAATTCTAGGCACCTCCTCTTCCTCCCATTCCTGCATTAGGGTGGAGGTGGGTAGGCGTGGGTAGGGACTGGCTGAGACCACAGCTGCCAGGGCCTGTGCCCCCTGACTCACCCTCTCCTGCTGGATTGCACTGATGTTGAAAGGGTGTCTCCATTTCAGCTGCTCACTTCCCTCCTGCCTCCCTCTCTTTCAACACCTTCCTCTGTACCATGTTCTCCCTAAGGTCCTGGGAGGGGCTAAAGCCCCCAAGGCCAGCTGCCCTGGAGAGTTCCAGTTCCGTCAACCCATCCGAAGGGCCAAAGGAGAGGAGCTTCTGACAGAGCTTTCCTCTGCTAACCTCCACAGTGGCATGACCTCCCGGTAGGCTCCAGGACTGAGGTCCCAGGATGACAGAACCCGAGACCTTGGCCCTGCTGGAAGTGAAGGGGCCTGAGGCCTCTGAGAAGAGTCCACCCCAGGCCTTGGTCCTCAATGGCCAGCAGCCAGAAGGGGGAAGAGGGGCTAAATCCCCCAGTGCTGAGTCCTCTAGAGTGGGGTCTTCAGTTGGGTCTCCTGCAGCTGAAGAGGGGGCTGAGGATGGTCTAGACAGCATAGTAAGTGAGGCTGCCACCTTGCCCTGGGGGACTGGCCCCCAGTTCAGTGCTCCATTCCCGGATCCCCCTGGCTGGCGGGACATTGAGCCTGAGCCCCTCCCGCTGGAGCCTCTCTGTAAGCTAGAGGAGTTGCCTGAAGATGATGTCAACCTGCTGCCCGAAAAGGCAGCCCGGGCCTTCGTGCCCATCGACCTGCAGTGCATTGAGCGGCAGCCCCAGGAGGACCTTGTTGTGCGCTCAGAGGCTGGTGAGGGTGAGTGCCGCCGGACCTTCCTGCCCACCCGAGCAACCCAACCTGAGCCCTGTGAGCGCAAGTGGGTCGAGGCTGTGGTGAGGCCGCCAAGGCACTCCTGTGGGAGCTGTGGGAGCTGTGGGAGCCATGAGGGGTTGAGGGCCGTGGCCTCAGTGGGAGCTGCCCTCATCCTCTTCCCCTGCCTGCTGTATGGAGCATTCACCTTCCTGCCCTTCGATGCCCCTCGGCTGCCCACCATGAGTTCCCGCCTCATCTACACGCTGCGTTGCGGGGTCTTCGCCACCTTCCCCATCGTACTGGGTGAGCTGGGGCCCTGTGAGAAGAGGGCATCTGGGAATTGGACTGGAGGTCAGAGCCTACCTGGCTTGGGGGGGCAGGAGAATTTCCCTTCACTCAGTCTGGCCCCCTGCCCCTGCTTCCTGCCTATGGTTCTATTCTGACCCTGTGTTCACCCTCCCACCTCCACCCAGGGATCCTGGTGTATGGGCTGAGCCTGTTGTGCTTTTCTGCCCTGCGACCCTTTGGGGAGCCACGGCAGGAGGTGGAGATCCACCGGCAGTACGTGGCCCAGTCAGTCCAGCTCTTCATCCTCTACTTCTTCAACCTGGCTGTGCTTTCCACCTACCTGCCCCAAGATACCCTCAAACTGCTCCCTCTCCTCACTGGCCTCTTCGCCATCTCCCGGTGAGTCAAGGCTGGGATGGGGTACAGGGGAGGCAATGGTGCTAGGGGGACCCAGGTCTGAATGTCTGCAGAGCCAGGGACAGGGGGTTCCTGGATCCTGCATCAGCCCAAACGTGTGCCCTGGAAAGGTGAGTTCACTTTCTCCCTTGCACCTTACCTTACCTGGTGGCAGGTGATCAGCTCATGCGTTCCCATTGGAAGTTGATTTCAGAGACTTGTACCGTCCAGAACTGAAAGGGCTTTCAGGGGTCATGCAGACCAACCCCCCAGCTGTTGCAGCCACTCCTGACAGTCTGGTCAGATAGTCATTGTCCTCTAGATGAACACCCCCTCTAACCAAGGCAGTTTGTTTCATTTTTTAAAAATATTTTATTATTTTTAGAAGGAGGGGAAAGGAGGGAAGCAGGGAGGGAGAGAGACATCAGTGTATGGTTGCCTTTCACCTGCCTTCAGCTGCAGAGCTGGCTGGAGACTGGCCTGGCAACCTGGTTATGGGCCCTGACTGGGCATTAAACCAGCGACCTTTGGGTTCCCAGGCTGGCACCTATCCACATAGCCACCAGCCAGGGCTTGTTTAATTTTTCAAATGGCCTAATTGCTAGTGTTTTTTTTTTTTCTTAAGATTTTTTATTTATTATTTTTAGAGAGAGGGGAAGGGAGAGAGGCAGAGAGGGAAAGAGACATCAGCGTGTGGTTGTCTTTCACCTTCCTCCAGCCACGGACCTGGCTGGGGACTCGGCTTGCAACCTGATCATGTTCCCTGGCTGGAAAATTGAACCAGCGACCTTTGGGTTGCAGGCTGGCACCTTATCCACTGTGCCACCAGCCAGGGTGCTAGAGTTCTTTATATTGTGCTAAAAACTGCTGCCCTGATTGATCTCTGGAATTGCAGCCCTCAGCTCTCCCACTCCAACACCATGTTCCCCTAGTGTTTACTTTGCTAAGTGGCCCTGGTCCCTTCACTGTCCTGGGTTCTTCCCTAGGGCGGGAAATTCTCCTGCTTGTCGAATGGGGTTAGAGGGGGCACTGGTCAAGGGTATTCTCCCTCGGTTTGCTCAAACAAACCAAGTTCACATCAGCTCTCGCAGCAGCCTCATTACTCTCCTTTCATTTAGAATTTACATTCACCTGAAATCCTTAGGGGTGCTTCTGCGTGAACTATTGTTAACCAGAGGGTACCTCTGAACTTCTGAAGCCAAATAAATGCAGGTCTTTACATTGTTTCTATAATACAATTTCCTTTTGTCAATATACAACTGCAGGTTGCTCTAACTGCTAAAACATTCTTCCTATTGAGCTAAAATTTGTCTTTCAGTTACTTCTGGTTTTTGTTTGCAGGCTGGCACTCAGTCCACTGAACCACACCAGCCAGGGCTTGTGTTCCTCTTACTTCTTATTGTGATCTATTGGTCATCTGTCCCTCCAGCCTCCTATCACCCAGGCCTGCATTTTCTCCCAGTACATCTTTCCCAAGATAAATGTTCCTGCTCATGAAACTCCATTTCCCATTTCCCTCTAGGGGAATGCTAGTGTCAGATACAAGTTGGCTTAAAAAGTAAGAATCACCTGGGAGCTAAAGAAGACTCAGTCATTGGCCCATCTGACCCATTTTATTTTTATTTATTTAAAGATTTTTATTATTTTTAGAGAGAGGGGAGGAGAGAGACGCAGAAAGGGAGAGAGACATCAATGCATGGTTGTCTTTCACCTGCCTCCAGCCACAGATCTGGTTGGAGACCTGGCTTGCAACCTCGTTATGTACCCTGGCTGGGGAATCAAACCAGTGACCTTTGGGTTCGCAGGCCGGCACCTTATCCACTGTGCCACCAGCCAGGGCTATTTTTATTTTTATTTTTAAAAAGTGATTTTATTATTTCTAGAGAGAGAGGCAGAGAGGGAGAGAAACATCAATGTATGGTTGCCTTTCACCTGCCTCCAGCCACAGACCTGGCTGGAGACCTGGCTTGCAACCTGTTCACCCATTTTATAGAGAGGGAATCACAAGTTGGGGGACAAGAGTCATTCAGGTCATTCAGAACAGGTGGGACTAGAATCCCAGTCCTTTCCCTCCCTCATCCCAGGTCCTTTTTTCTCTGCCATGGGCAAGTTACTGAAGCATTTTGTGTCTCGGTTCCATCATCCGTGTCATCTATAAAATGGAGTTGTCAGGATTAAATGAGTTAATTTACGTAGCGTGTGTACAGCTTTGGGTAAGCGGTTGCTAAATGTGACTTTTATTATTATAACTTGCTACCTTCTGGTGCCGTAGAGCAGCAGCAGCTACTCTGCCTGTTGAACAGGTAGAAACGTACATGCATGTCGCTTCTGTAATAAGGTGTCTTTCATATATTTAGAGGAAGCTGCCCACCCCCTGTCATGAAGGGATATAAATTTTTAGTGGATCTTCCAAGAGGGGAGCTTGGAAGCTCTGGGCTTTAAGCCCTCTTGAAGCTGGCTTCCTTACCCTCTTCTTTTCCTCTGCCTTTCTGAAATGGAAGGAAAGAGGGTGATGAACAGGGTTGGGTTCAAATCATGGTTTTTATTATTTCCCAGATATGAGACCTGAATCAGTCTTACTTAAGTCTTTCGGAATCTTAGTTTCATCATTGGCAAAAGAGGAAATAAATACAATGGAATGTACTGCAGCTGAAAAAGAATGAGGAAGCTATTTATATACTGATAAAAATAAATGCCAAGATATGTCAAATGGGAAAAAGTCCATGTGCAGAACAGTCTAAATAGTATGCTTCCAAACCTCAAAAGGGGGAAAGGAGCCATGATAACAAAACTTTTTGCTCACATATACATTAAAAAAAATCACTTCTTACACAAGAAACCATAATTTTGGATGACTGGGGTGGGAGTAGGAGTGGAGTGGAGGAAAGGCAACAAACAGGGTGTAGAGGGAGGGAGACATTTTACTACATGCCCTGGTACCTTTGAACGTTGAACCATGTGAATCTATATTGCCTACTCCAAAATTTTTAGGTAAAATTTGAGAAGTAAACGAAAGAGTGGGGAATAACTCACCTCGTGGCAACATGGGGAAGTCTAAATTAAATAGTGCCCCTTCAGCAATTAGCAGTGTGTGTGGCACATAATACATGAACATTTATTTCTTTAAAGGCAACCATACATTGATGTCTCTCTCCCTCTCTGCCTATCTCCCTTCCCCTCCCTCTAAAAATAATAAATAAAATATTTTTTAAAAAATCAGTTGTACCCACCAATGCCCATCGACCTCCCTGACTGTCTGTTCTTCCCACGTTAGACTACTGCCTGACACTTTCTCACCCCGGCAGGCTGATATACTGGCTGACCTTTGCCGTGGGCCGCTCCTTCCGAGGCTTTGGCTACGGCCTGACGTTCCTGCCCCTGGTGTCCATGCTAGTGTGGAACCTCTACTACATGTTTGTGGTGGAACCCGAGCGCATGTTCACCGCCACGGAGAGCCGCCTGGACTACCCTGACTACGCCCGCTCGGACTACAGGCCCCGGCCCTGGGGCTGAACAGCCGTCCTCCTGCCCCAGCCTGGGTACCTGGGCAGGATGAACCCTGCTGCCTGCACACCTGACAGGGCTCCATCTAATCAATTTGGACTACACCCCACCTTTCTCCTCCAGTCAGGGCTGATCTTCACCTTCCAGGCCTGGGAGAGTTATGAGGGAAGGCGGTGGACCAGACGTTTTCTTGTAGGGTACGAGGCGGACAGCCATGTTCCCTGACAATGCTGAAGGCACAGGGCCCGGACCAGGAGGAGAAGCATGGTTCCTTCCTGAGCAGCCTCCCACCACAGCCTCTGGGATCCACCACTGCTGGACTTGGCTCCACTCTCCAGCCTGCAGTGAGGCAGCGGGAGAGCCGCGGCCAAAGCTCTGACCATTTCTGTGCTGGCTGTCTAAGCAGAGGGCTCACAGAGACTGGAAATACTGGTCATGCCTAAAGATAAAGGCTGGGCATCAGATTGAATAGGACTTTCATGTTGGGTAAAACCATCCTGGGGGCCTGGGTTGAGGACCCTCTGTGACTGGCCTTCACAGGAGCTTTAGCCAGTCAAGGCTATTACAACTGCCCCAGCCCAGAGCTGCTTCCTCTTCCAATCAGGCCCCTGTATTCCCACCTCCAAACTGCCTAGAAGAGAGGAATGGACAGGAAAACCTGCCTCCCAAGAGGTGTATGTATGTTGATCTGTCTGCATCCGTACATGTGGTGCCGGGGGAGGGGTTAAAAGGCACAATGGCTAGTGTTAACCCCAGGTGACCTTTGTGTGGGTAGGTGTAACAATAAATGACTACCACAGTCTTACTTGGCTCTTTCTTTGTGTTTGCACCCTAGTTTCAAGTGTCCCTTCCTTGTTTGATTCATACTGCACCAGCAACCTCCCTGCTGCACGTGGTGGAGAGGCTGGCAGGAACCTCAGTCTCATGTCAAGACAAAGAACTAGACCTGGTGAGAAAATGGAGCCATACACGGAAACCTGCCTTCCACACCCATCTCTTAGCCATCTCATTCCTTGGAATCAACCCAATAACATACACACGGAGAGACAAGCCCTGTGGAAAAAAATACGGCTATTTTATGCCTGAAAAGCAGCAACCAGTCAGAAAGCCTTTCATTTCGACCTGTAAGTCCCATCCAAGAGAAATAGGGGCTGGAGGGATAGGGAGGTAACTCCAAGGGCATGCTCTCTCTAGCAATAACCCTGTCCCTGGTCCCTCTCCAGAGTATGAAGGAAGACCCACCAGGTGGTTCCCAGGACTTGAGGCTTGTCTCTGAGCTTCTGCTGAAAAGCAAGATGGGAGAAGCTGGCTGGGAACACTGGTATCAAACTTGAAGAGCTCTGAGGCACAGCACAAGGTCCAGTAATGTCCTCCTCTTCAGAGAGAGGGCTTCAATTTACGGGCTGGTATTCTGAGTACCTCTTGGGGCCCAGAAGCAGAAACAGACCTCCTGCCAGCAGCATGAAACCTGGAGCACCCAGGGCCACCGCCATGATTCCTAGGACTAGCGGGGACAAGGCATCCACTGGAGGGGTACCTATACCCAGGATCATTGACCTAGAGCCAGCAAAGGAAGAGAAGTAAGCAGGTGTAGGAGGAAAGGCTGAGAGGCCCTGCCCTCCTCCACTTCAAACTCCTGAACCCTCTGCCCAGGACCCAGCTCTTACCAGCTGAGGTAGTGTTGGTCCCAGTAGCCAGGGCCTGTAGAAGCCCCAAAAGTCAGGTTGAAGACACAGAAGTTGTTCTGGGGCCCAAAGAAGGCTCGGACAATGGGTGACTGTGGCAGAAGGTATGCCAAAGTGGGATAAACAGGGGAAGCTTGGCAGGGAAGGGCTGATTCTCGGCTCCCCTGCTTCTGGGAGAAAGCCACTGGTCGCCACTGCACAAATCCTGATGGGAGGGAGTCCCATAGTAGCTGGTCCAACTAGAGAGAAAGGCAGACAAGGCAGGGTAAGGAAGACCGATCTGTGCCTGACCCTTCTGTACCCCACCCTTTCTCAGACTGTCACTAGTCATCCTGAATCCTAGGTCTGGTTCTAGAACTCAAAGGCTGTTGCACCAGGACCTCAATCTTTCATCTGCAGAGATGGGAGTTGGACTGGATAAACGCTAGGTGCTTTTCCAGCCTTGTCTCTCTGTGAGCCTGTGCTCCTTCCCTCCTCTGGGCCCCTACACCCTTGCCCATCCCACTTGTCAGAGCATTGAGTCACACTGGACTGCCCGCCTCTGTCTTCCCTGCTTAGGGCAGAGACTGGGCCAAATTCATTAGCATGCCAGCCAGCATTTAAATGAATCAAGTGTTGCTAAATGGTAAATGGTTGACTAGTTGTCTCAGGTCCTAATTGGGGTTCCATCTCCATTCCCCCCACCTGTCTCTCCACTGGAAAGCTGACCTGGAAGACAGCAGGTGCATACTCATCATCGATGGACAGCTGCTCCTTCACTGAGGGGCAGTCAGGGCCCTGGCTCAAGGTGGCTACCTCCAGCCCAAAAAGGGAGCGGTTTCCCCGGGGAGAGGCCCCAATCAGGACCACCTCTAGTTGACAGGTGTCCATCGTGTGCAGGAGGCGAGGGGGCTGGGCTGGTCGGCCAGATCTGGAGAAGGCCTGCACCTAGGATAGATAAGGCATTGGGGGTGCAGAGCAGCAGATGGATGCCCAGTGCTTGAAGACCACCCCCATCATTAACTCCAACCCTCATAAACCAGCCTTTTGAGTTCTTCTATTCCCATACCCTTACCCTGAAGGCCAGGCTGCCATTGGCAAAAGCCCTGGTGGGGTCATGATTGGGATGGCCTCGAAATGTGGCGCTCAGGGTGGCAGGATCCAGTGAGTCGGTGATGTTGTTCCATGAGAACTCAGCCAACAAGTATGGGGGGTATGGTTTTCCTGGAGGCTCTGCTGCCGCATCAGACGAGTTGGTGCTGTCAAACTCAAACAGCTGGCAGGTGGAGTGGGGTGGGATGGGGTTGCCTGAGTCCAGCTCTCTCCTGAATCACCCCCCCCCCCATTCACTGGAACCCATGCCCAGACCCTCACACCTGACTCTACTTTGCCCACCTAGGCTTCAGTTCCTCCCATTTGATGAACCATCTCCTTTTCCCTAGTTCTCCCCCAACCTTCTCACCCTGGTAAAGATAAGGGTAGAAGAAAACTGGATGCTGTCCTTGGGGAGCACCATCAGGCCCCCATCAGGCTCAGGGGAGAGCAGGAGGCTCCAGTTGACACTCAGGGTGCTGTGGGGGGTGTTGGTGGCCACCAGCAGGACTGCTGGAGGCCCGAGGCTGCTCCACACATAGTGCAGCGTGGAATTGGTGCCCACTGCCCGGATATGAAGCAGGTTCTGGGGGGGTCCCACATTGCTCGGGATGACCACCAGGGACACCTGGAACACAGAATAGTGGAGGCCCAAGAGAACAGGATTAGGGGGAGACACAGGTCAAAGGCGAAGCTTGAGGGTAGAGGCAGGGGACTTGAAATCTGGGGACAGGGTGGAGGCTAAACAAGAGAAATCTGTGTGGGAACTAAGGGAATCTTGGTGTAAGGGCAGAAGTGGGTAAGGAGACGGTGTTGGAGCTAGAACTGCTGACCTGGGTTAAGTGATCAGGACAAAGTTTAGAGGGAAAAGCTAACACGGCCTGAACCTGGGTCACTCAGGGCTGAATCAGGGTCCAGACTTCCCCAGAAGCCAGGAAGTCCTCATATCCACCACCAAGATGAAGAACTCTAGATGCAGAGTCCCCACCCCGCCCCGCCCCAGGCCGCGACTGCCCTAGATTCTAGCCTCGCTTCAAGGGGAGCATTTCCTGAAACCTCCACTGCTCAACCCCCTCACCTGGCGCGTCTCCTCCCCCAGGAGGCCAAAGGGAGCTGCAGACAGAAGACTCAGGAGGAGAATGGGGCTGGGGGCACAGCGGCCCCAACCCCAGCGGGGTCCCTCAGAGCTGCACATGCAGCCCCAGCTTCAAGGAGCGCAAAACGCCGGTCACGTGACTCACACTCAGCTGATCTCTTTAAAGGGCGGAACCATCGCGCCAGTTCTTAAAGAGGCCGCCTCGCTTAAGCCAGATTTAGGATTCAGTGAGAACAGGATCCGAAAGGTGGTCATCCCCAACCTGGCTGGCAAGAAAAACATCCCAGACTAGATACCTAGATATGTAAGTAGAAATACTCCCACCCTCTCCTACCCAACGGATCCCACCGAACAGTTAGTAACCTGTAAATAGTCATGATGTCTGAAGATCCAAACAGGATCCGCAAATTGACTGATAGAGAAGGCAGAGAGGAATTTGATGGCACTCTGTGAGGGAGATAGCACACTCTACAAGAGGTTCCTTATGTCAATTATTATTTGAGTCCCCAGGAAGAGCGAAGAAAAAGGATACCTTTGAAAATAGGAGACGAGAACAAAACATGCTTTTTATCAAAAGGAGCTCATGCCCAGTGGGCTGAACGAACACACTTGTTATTGTTCTTGGGTATCATGTCTATTTCCCAGCAACCAGGTTCCTTCCCTGAGACAACCATTACCATTGTGTCCTTCCAAAGCTATTCTATGCATACTCAAGTGTGTAATACCTACTACATACGTATGTGTAAAATACCATAAAATGGTATCCATGGTTACAGAGTTTGCTTTTTCACCTGTACATTGAACACCAGTGCACTTGGAGCTGTCTCACTCGCCATAAAAAATCTTTCATTGCAGAATATTCCACGGATAGTACTTAGCCAGAACCTTCCTAGTTTCCCAATAAGTACAGCATTTCATATATATATAAATCCATAGGGTAACACCCAGGAGTGGAATTGCCAGGCCAAACTGCTCTGAGGCTTATCAATTGCGGCTCAAAGAATGTGTTGAGATCCATTTCCCATACCCTTGCCAGTGTTTATCATACTTAATTTGCATTTCCCTACAAATAAGGTTAAGCCCCTCATGTTTTACTCATGTATTTTTGCTTTTCTGGTGCTATTTATACCCTCTGCCTGTTTTTCTATAGGCCCTATCTTCTTGACTGCCAAGTCCTATATGTTGCTTCAGGAAATCTACTCATATTGTTGAAACATCCTCCCTCTCCCATGTGTTTTGCCATGCAAACTTTCTTTTTAAAAAGATTTTTTATTTTTAGAGGGGAAGAGAGGGAGGGAGAGAAACATCAAAGTGTGGTTGCCTCTCTTGGGGTACCTGGCGTAAAACCCAGGTATGTGCTCTGACTGGGAATTGAACTGGAAACCCTTTCTTTGGTTTGTAAGCTGGCACTCAATCCCCTGAGCCACACCATTTGGGAAACTATGCAAACTTTTTAGTTGCATTTACTGTTTTTCCCCACTCTATTATTTTTTTGTGTTTTAAATATTTTACAATAAAGTTTGCAGCCCTACTTTTTGTAAGTTAAAAAAATATGGACTGCTTTATGAATTTGCATGTATCCTTATGCAGGCGCCACGCTAATCTGTATTGTTCCAATTTTTGTGTTATGTGCTCTCAAAGTGAGCACGGATATACTTAAAAAATCGTTTTCTTCTAGTACATGTATGTATTTTAAGATTTTAATATTTTTAAAGGGAAGGGAGGGACAAAGAAAGGGAGAGAGAAACATCAATGTACTGCTGTCTTTTGGGTGCCTCCAGCTGGGGACCTGGCTTGCAACCCATGTATGTGCCCTGACTGGGAATCGAACCAGCGACCTTTGGGTTTGCAGGCTGGTGCTCAATCCGCTAAACCACACCAGCCAGGCTCACTTTTTTATTTTCAGAGAGAGGGAGGGAGAGAAACAATGACCAGTTTCCTCTAGTACATGCCTTGATGAGGGTCTGAATCCACAACCCAGGCATGTGACCTTGACTGGGAATTAAATCAATGACCTTTCGCTTTGCAGGCCAGCACCCAACTGAGCAACAATGGTGGGGATGGGCACTATTTCTTCCAAGATCTTTTTTACTTATTTGAGAGTTAATCTAAGGTTTTGAAACTCTTCAGAGAATTAACATAGCAAGAGGTAAGGAATCCAACAATAGGTAGGTAAGTTTATTTTAGAGGAAGAGGAAAGGCTGAGGACTTTTCACTGGGCTAAGCAAGAAGCTAAAAACTAGGTATGAACAGAGCAAGAAGACTCCAGAGGTCTTCTCAGACCTTTTCCACCTTACACTTCAATTCAGCCAGCATAGCCAGCTCCAATAGCATGGCTTCTACAGCCAGATGGCCCACGTAGAAAGTCTTAACCGCTTTGTGATCCTTCAACAAGCTTCTTTATGTAGCTTTAGATCTCTCATCATATGGGAGTATGTGCTGTGACTGGGGTGGCCCAGTGGGTTGAGCATCATCCCCCAAACTCAAAGGCCTCAGGTTAAACTCCCGGTTAGGACACATTCCTGGGTTGTGAGCCAGGTCCCCAGTTTGGGAATGTGCAAGAGGCAACTAATCAATGTTGCTCTCCCTTTTTCCCCCTTTTTTTCCCTCTAAAAATAAAATCTTAAAAAAACATGAATGGAGGCTATTACCTATTTTATGGGGTCAATGTGAAGATTAGTTAATATAAAGTCACTAGAACATGTCTATTATATAGTAGGCACTATTATGCTACCTAGTATTCAACTGAATACAACGAAGTCCTGTGGTCAGGAAGTAGATAAAGGCTGATTTATGTAGCATAAGGACAAAGGTTGAAAGGCCCAAAAGCCAGAGGAAGGACACTGAAGAACTCACAGGCTAGGCCCACCTAGATAGCCTCCCACATCCCAGGGCCACTATTCAAGTTCTTTCCTTGATAAAAACAAGGTGAAAAATGAATTTTAAATTATTTTGTTTTTGCTAGCAGGGAGGGCAGAAGTCCTACTGTGAGAAAGCATGCTCTGACAAGCCAAGAGGCCAAAATACGTAACAGAAGGTAGAAAAAAAGAATCCCCCCAAAAGAAATCCAGTTAAGACAGGAGACAGCCCTGGCTGGTAGCACAGTGGATAAGGCGCAGGTCTGTGAACCCAAAAGTCGCAGGTTCGATTCCCCAGCCAGCGCACATAACCAGGTTGCAAACCAGGTCTCCAGTCAGGTCTGTGGCTGAAGGCAGGTGAAAAGCAACCATACATTGATGTCTCGCTCCCTCTCTGCCTCTCTCCCTTTCCCTGTTTCTTAAAAATTACAAAATAAAATCTTAAAAAAAAAAAAAAAGATAGGAGACAGGAAGGCTGCATACGATAAACATGCTCTACGTGCTTCAGGACACACGCCTGAACCCTAGCATGAACTGGGTGTTGCTCTACATACAATCAGATGGGAAACACCCATGGTTTGGACAGGTTCTTCCTGTTCTTTGGGTGGTAAAGGCAAGGTGATCCTTCTTTAAGTTTTACAATATTTAGCCTTTGAACTCCGTCTTTTCAACCAGCATCTACTAAGAAGTCTGAAGAATACCCCTTCAAGAAGGCAAATAACACTTTATGACCCTATTCCCATCTCCCCTTACTCCCCAGTGACAGTGTTCTGCCTCCTCCCTCTTTGCCAGGAGGCCAAGATATGACCCTAGGTTGAAAAACACATAACAACGGTCTCAAATGACTTAGATTTAATCATCGGAAGCAAACTAAATGGAAAGCTTACAATGGAGAATTACATGTCAGTGCCTTTTGCAAACTGAGCTGGGACAAAAAGGGACTGGGGCTGCCCCTCAACTTGATCCCTTCCAAACAAAGACATCCACAGTGTTCCTGGCAGTCTGGCTCAGCGGATGGAGAGACTGGTGGCTCTGTGTGTTGAGGTCTTGTTGCCCACCACTCACTCCTGGCCAGCATCAGGAGCCCCTCCTTGCCGGCCCTGATCATCACCCTTCTTTTTGTGGCCTGAGACGATGTCATCAATCCGCAACAATAGAACTGCCGTCTAGGAGAAAAAACATAGTTCCAAAGAGGTCAGCAGAAAGGAAATACATTTGTTTTCTTTTAGACATTACCACCTAGTTCCTTCTACATAATTACCATTTCATCTGAGAGCTACCTTTTCAGAGTCTTAAATGTAAAATGCAGTTTTTCCTAAGCAAGGAATGCAGCTTATGCTGTTACCTTGCTTTTTGTATGAGCTAAAGTAAGGAAATGGAATTCCTTGGGCGATATGCCTCCTATACCCTCTCCCTTTAAGATGGGACCAAATGCACTGGTTATCTGGGAATAAACAGTATGGCATATGCCTCGGTGCCTCACCTCTACTGCTGTCTTATATGTTTGCAGTTTCACGGCCAATGGCTCCCAGATGCCCAGTTCTTTCATGTCCACCAAAGTACCTGTCTCACCATTTACACCCCAGGTCTCACAGTTCTCCTGGGTATGCTTAGCCTATAGTTGGAAAAAGCATGAACAATTAAAAGGGAAAATACTGGGAACAAGTAAACTGGCAGGGAACAGTAGGTTAAAACACAAAAAACCCAACCAACCAACCAACCAACCAACCAACCAAAATCCCACCAATTTAGTAAAGGATGGTAAGAGGAAATGGCAATGACAGCAAACAAGCCAGGAGAGCCCTGACTGGTAGCAAGTGGATAAGGTGCTGGCCTGCAAACCCAAACATCACTGGTTCGATTCCCCAGCCAGGGCACATAATGAGGTTGCAAGCCAGGTCTCCAGCCAGATCCGTAGCTGGAGGCAGGTGAATGGCAACCATACACTGATGTCTCTCTCCTTCTCTCCCTTCCCCTCTAAGAATAATAAATATTTTTTAAAAACTTAGGAGAAATATTAAGGAAAAAGGCTATACAAGGGAATCTGGATAAAGAAATGTCAACCATCCTTGTAAGCCAAACACAGCTTTCCCTACCCCATCAAGATTAATAACATGGAAAGGAACTCACTCGAAGGGAAGTAAGCAGACGAATGGTGCTGGCCCCACAGTTCTGTATAAGGGTTCGAGGGATGACCTCTAGGGCCTGGGCAACAGCCCTGTATGGCCACTGCTCCACACCAGTCATGGCCTTGGATTTTTCTGTCAAGGCATGGGCCACAGCCATCTCACAGGCCCCACCCCCTGGCACCAGCTGAGGGTCCAGGAGAACGTTGCGGCACACTTGCATGGCATCTTGGAGGTTGCGTTCTACTTCCTTGGGAAAGCAAACAGGTAGTATGAAGCAAAAGCTTGATGACTCAGGGAAAAATCAGAGGTATCAAAAGAACTTCCTGACTGTCAAGTTCAGCAAACCACCAAGGCAGGCACTAAAAAAGATCCTTGGAATCCCTACTGGGCAAGGTACAAGCTATTTACCTTGGGTGAACACTTTAACTACAACTGCAAAAGGACTGGGTGGTGGGAAAGGAGATGTCATTTTGTGAAGTGAGGTTATTATTAGCTATGTGCCTGACAAAAAAAAGTAGTGTTTATGATTTCAACTTAAATAAGGAAATAGTGGTTGCCAGTGGCTGGGAAACAATGAGTCACTGTTTAATAGATATTGTCTCAGTTTTGCCCTGGCTGGTGTGGCTCAGTGAGATGAGCACTGGCCTATGAAGCTGGAGGATGTGGGTTCGGTTCCCAGGTCAGGGTGCATGCCTGGGTTTTGGGCCAGGTCCCTGGTTAGGGACTTGTGGGAGGTGGTCAATTGATGTTTCCCTTCCTCTCTTTCTCCCTCCTTCCCATTCTCTCTAAAAAACAAACAAACAAACAAAAGAAATAAAAATTATCTCAGTTTTAAGAAGTTCTGGAGATGTGTTGTACAGAAATATAAATATACTTAACAGCAAGCAGGAGAGACAGGTATGCGTGGCTACAGGTCAAAATTAAATAGCAATAGCTAGTGTGGTCAGTGGATTGAGTGCTGGCCTGTGAACTAAAAGGTTGCTGGTTTGGTTCTTGGTCAGGGCACATGCCTGCAGTGTAGGCCAGTGTCCCCAGCTGGGGGCATGAGAGAGGCAACTGACTGATGTTTTTCTCATTGCATCAGTGTTTCTCTCCTCCTTTCTCCCCCTCTCTAGAAATAAATAAAATATTAAAAAAAAATTAATTCATTAAATAGCTATTACACGGACCACAGGGTAATTTTAAGCCCTCTGGGAAACTCAAGAAATGGAATGACCTAGAGTTCAGTCAGTCACATTCCCAAAGCTGACTCACCGAGAGAATCTCTTTGCTGGCCCCTCTGAGGAGGATGGTACAAGCTTTGGGGTCTTTACACTCGGTGATAAATGTAAAGTACTCATCTCCAATTTTCTTGATTTCCAACAGGCCTGCTCCTGTCCCAACATCATCTTCTCTCAGTTCCTCTGGTCGGCTGACTATCCGGGCCCCACAGGCTCTATTGATTAGATGAGAGGGAAGGAACCAGATGGTTTCAGATACTTTTACTCATCTCCCTAGTCCCTAGGGTCTGTGTCTGGGCATAAGGGCAAAAGCAGACTGATAGAAACACTGCTACTTAAAACTCAAGAGGTCTTAGCTGCCTGGTGAAAGATTTTCAAGCATGCACAGGTGATGTTTCCTTAAACTAATATGGCTTTATAAATAATGCAACTGCTATAATCAGACACGGTTTAATTCAGGGTTATTTTGTGTATACTAAATTTGAACAAATAGATTCTTACACCCATCTAACGTGTATATATCACGTAATGATTATTTATGAATAGAATTCATCATTAACTACTAAATTAAGACTTCAAGGCCAATAATAGGATTTTACTTAAAGACAATGCAGTCCTGGCCAGGTAGCTCCTCAGTTGATTAAAGCCTTGTCCCAATACGCCACAAATGCTGTTCAATCTCTAGTCAGGGCACATACAAGAGGCAACTAATAATGGGTGAAACAACATTTTGATATTTTTGTCTCTGTCCCTCAAACCGAAAAAAAAGACAATCCAAAGGCAAGAAAGAAGGTTAACAAGTATATAAAAGGTGGTGGGGCATTAGATGACCAAAAAAACCCCTGGAATTTGTTTATTAAAAAAATGTTATTTATTCTTATATGTTTAAACTGCAGCCATCTTCAAAGTACTCTGCATCTGATGCAATATATTTATCAAGATGGATTTTTCTACTGCTCAATTTGTGAACTTCTTGATTTTCATGCCTTTCAGTGCTTCTGTCGTTTGTTTCACCTCTTTCATATTGGCATACATTTCCCTTTGAGTTTTTTCACCCAGGGTAACAAAAGTCACTCGGGGCAAGATTGGGTGAACAGGGAGGGTGGGACACAGGAATCATGCTATTTTTGGTCAAAAATTGCTGAACACTCAGCACAGCACGGGTGGGTATACCTGTAAATCACTCATCATGAAATGGGTAAAACATGTGGAAAGTCTTCAAAAAAATTTTCACTGAAGCTGAACACCACCTCTTATAACAACACCCGCTGTCCACTAACACAGATGGATTTCTAGAACACTCACCTAGCCGGGAAGCCTGTACTACAGGGGCCTGCCCTCCAGAAGGTAATTTTTATTTTTTGTGGGGGGGATGTGTTGGAAATCCCTCTCCTAAGTATACGTCTGAGATACGCCAATTTTAATAAATGTACAACTCATTTATTTGTCACTCTTTCTCCTCACTCATGGGCATGTTAAGTATATGCACCTATGCCCAGAGCCATTTCAGAACAAGTATAAAATTTGATTTGAATCTATTATTGGGGCAGACTTATCTCTTTTTCTTTAAAAAATAAATTAGCATTAAAAATGATTGCTATCTGAGCAAAGGCATCACTGCAGAAGTAGTAAGTGCAATCTTAAGTTGAATTAACTAACACTAGCTAAGAAGTCAATCAAGAAAACTGATGGTTCTGCTATATTCTGAGCTAGTTAAAAACAGGCTATTCTATAATAGAACTCTATCAAGGCAGTGATCACAGATGTCCAATTATACACTGGTCACTAATGGTTAGGAGCAGTATAGAAAAGATTCATGCAGTAGGCAAGGTTTGGACTAGATGAGGACTCCTGAAGATGGCAGACAGCTACACCCAGGTTACTCCCCTACCTGCAACTGATATGGCTGACTTTATTACGTACTAGACCTTTTCAGGTAATAACGCATATTATGAAGCTACAAAACAGAAACATGGAAGGGAAAAATCTTACTTTCATCTGGTCTACTCACCTAGCAATGCGATTATTGTCTGTTTTCCGGACTCTTCGGATGGCTGTGATATTGGCCCGCATGAGGTAGTGCTGAGCTAAATCTACAAACCCAAGAGTAGAGGTGTCAAGCTCGAAACTGGGAACTTCTGGGCTTTAAACTGGTTTTATCTTCAAATCCTCAATGTACCCTAACCATAACATTTATCATGTTCAGTTTATGCCAATATGGGGGGAATAAAATCACCCACCCTCTTCTACCTCAATAGTAGGCCAATAAATGAGTCCTACCTGAGATGCCCTTTTCTGTGATGACCACATCGGGCTTCAGATGAATGATGTCTTCACAGAGCTGCTGGATGTATTCTTCCTCCATTTGGAGGATTCGGGTAAAATCTTCCTCTCGTGTGATCTCAATGTCAGTCTGTGTGGTGAAGGAAAGTCATTGGTTTTAAAGTCTTAGACAAATGAGTTCTTACATTATCTAACATATAGCGATCATTTTCAGATAGACTTCATTCTCTACTACACACTTAAGATTTCAAGGCTAATAATAGAACTCAACTAAAAGATGATGTACCGCCCTGGCTGGTAGCACAATGGATAAGGTGCCAGCCTGTGAACCCAAAGGTCGCTGGTTCAATTCCCCAGCCAGGGCACATAACCAGGTTGCAAGCCAGGTCTCCAGCCAGACCTTTGGCTGGAGGCAGGTGAAAGGCAACCATACATTGATGTTTCTGTTTCTCTCCCTCTCTCTATTCCTCTCTTTCTGGAAATAATAAATAAATATCTTTTTAAAAATGTTAAAAAAAAAAGATGATGCAGTAAAAGAACAATAAAAAACAAACAAACAAACAGCTCTAGCTGGTGCGGCTCAGTGGACTTAACCTTGGCCTGCAAACCAACGAGTCGTCAGTTCAATTCCCAGTTGGGGTACATGCCTAGATTGCCCACCAGGTCCCCAGTTGTGGGTGTGTGAGAGGTTAAGCACACATTGATGTTTCTCTTTCTCTCTCCCTTTCCTTCTCTCTAAAAATAAATTAAAATCTTTTATATGCACCTATACCCAGAGCCATTTCAGAGCAAGCAGAAGTATAAAATTTGATTGGATCTATGGTATGTTATATGAAACTGGGACAGACTTACCTTTTTTTTTTTCTTTTTTAAATAAATTAGCATTAAGCTCTGGCTGGTGGCACAGCGTATAAAACACCAGCCTACAAACCTAAAGGTTGCTGGTTCGATTCCCAGCCAGGGCAACATAACCAGGTTGCAAGCCAGGTCTCCAGCCAGATCCGTAGCTGGAGGCAGGTAAAAAGCAACCATATGTTGACGTTTCTCTCCCTCTCTGCCTCTCTCCCTATCCCTCTCTAAAAATAAATAAAATCTTAAAAAAAAAAGT
Source organism: Noctilio leporinus (assembly GCA_004026585.1). Classification (NCBI taxonomy): domain Eukaryota; kingdom Metazoa; phylum Chordata; class Mammalia; order Chiroptera; family Noctilionidae; genus Noctilio; species Noctilio leporinus. The sequence continues at coordinate 25,803 of PVIW01005776.1, read as the reverse complement.
GACTATTAAAATATGGGAAAAAACCCCAAATTCTTATTTATAATCTTTCATTAATAAGCTCCAATTACCAACTGTTTATAAAGGGTTGCTGTTAAGAATCAGAAACTATACACAGAGGTCAGTAATTGACACCTAGTAGGTATATAGTAAGGGAGAGCGAGAAACACTGATGTGAGAGAAGCATCAATTGTTCTCCTGTACATGCCTGGGCTGGGGATCTAACCAGCAAGCCAAGTATGTGCCCTGACTAGGAATCGAACCCACATTTTGGTTAGGGACAATGCGCCAACCAGGCTCTTACATCAACTTTATGGAATAGAACCAGGAACCTTACCTGGCTTTCTCCTTTCTTGTATTCCAGAGAAGAATCCAGCAGTACAATGCGAGGGTTCTTGATGTAGCGCCGCATTCGAGGATGAGTCACATCTTTGTTTATCATGACTCCACGTAAAACACATGAATCTTCAATGATACCCCCAGGTATCTAAGCAAAAGGTCCACTTTAATTCATAACCAGGAGAGACAATTTCTCAACTCTATTCCCAAATGTTCATCTTTCCCAAAGGACCACTATTTTAGTTTTTTAAAATACTTTCTTCCACAAAACTCAAAAGCATTTTTTTCCCACAAGAAAGCACATCAATCTTAGGCTGTAACACCTAATTTGAAGATTAGTTGAGGCTCCTAGAAACTTGGCAATTGACAAAGATTTAAAGGGGCTCAGGTCTTTTCCATTTCCTACAGATGCTCCCACAGAACTTTAGATGTGGGGCTCCATCTACTGGCAATGAGAAATTAATGCTCCCTTTTGATCTTAAATTAGTAGGGAGATGGAGGCTTTCTGGGGTTTATTAACTGTGTCTTAGAGCCCTTGTTAATATCTCAACTAAGTGGCTGACATGGGCAAAGGCACAAACACGGAGACACCAACAAACTTTCCCCTCGCTCCTCATAAACCCTGTGTAGGGACAGAAATGAAGATAACAGAACTACCCCCTTTTCCAAGTTCCAGACAGCAAATATTCTTCCTCCTAGTTCTAACTATAAAGATATCTTGCTCTGATTCAAACCTATTTCCTGAACAAGCGGGATGACTCATGCTGGGAAACAATTTGTCTCCTAAGTACTGACTGGAAGAGTTTACCTTTTCTATCCTTGCATATTTCTTGATATCAATCTCCTTCCGACCATTCTCCTCAAACTGTACAGTTTTGACAGCATCCAGGGCAATGTTGCAAGCCAAGGACGACCACCGGCTGATTACTTTGGTAGTAATGGAGCTATTGATAATGTTCAACATCATATCTCGGTTACTGGTGTCAACAGGAGTACTAGAGAAAAGACAAATGGATAATATACTCAGTATGCTTCTTGGATATTTAAGAAGTCCATCACCTACATCCCAATAACTATAATAATAGGCCAACAGGCAGAATTCGGGGGATGTTTCTTTGTAGGAAACTAAACGTGACAGCAAATAATCCTGTCCAACCCTCTGCCTTTCAGCCAGACTACAACTAACCCATCCCTGGATAGTGTATCCAACCCCCTAGTAATCTGTTTCCATGCCTGACAAGTTTTCTACATTTACACATAGATCTTACAGTAAAATAATTTTTCTTCACCTTATGCTTCAACTAAGTGAATTCTAAACCTTTTACAGCCTTGGTCAAGACACGTTTGGTCTTTGAAGCCTGACCCCTAGCATATTCTGAGAGTTCCTCTCAATAATCAGCATCGGTCTGTACTATCCATTTGAACACCTGATTCTACTCTATCTAGCACCTTAATACATGACACACCACCACAGTGTTTACTGTTTTTATGTGGTTGTTTCCCCTAACAAGAGTGTACACTTGTTACTGTGAGACTATTCAGGACCATAAACTAATTTGTAATAGTTGTTGAATACCATCTTGTCCAAACTTTCACATATTGCTGAACTCTTAAACTCTTTATGCCAGATAGATGATCATATTCTTTATTAACAGCAAGTAGTACAATACAAACCTCACCAAATTACTAGGTACTCAATGATCCTATCATATAAAAGGGTAGAATATAATAGGTATTACTTTAAAAACAATTTTTAAAGAAAGACTTTATTCATTGTGTTTAAAAGAGGTGGGGAGGGAGATGAAAGAAAGGGAGAGAAACATCAATGTATGGTTGCCTTTCATGTGCCTCCAGTTGGGGACCTGGCTGGAGATCTGGCTTGCAACCCGGGTATGTTCCGACTGGGAATTAAACCAGAGACCCTTGGGTTTGCAGGTTGGTGCTCAATCCACTAAGCCACACCAGCCAGGGGTTAAAACAATTTTCTTTCCTTTTCTTTTTTTTTTTTTTTAAAGATTTTATTTCATTATTTTTAGAAAGAGGGGAAGGGAGAGAGGTGGAGAGGGAGAGAGACATCAATGTATGGTTGCTTTTCACCTGCCTCCAGCCACAGACCTGACTGGAGACCTGGTTTGCAACCTTGTTATGTGCCCTGGCTGGGGAATCGAACCTGCGACCTTTGGGCTCGCAGGCTGGCACCTTATCCACTGTGCTACCAGCCAGGGCAATTTTCTTAATTAAAAGAAAGAATTTTGCATTCTGCTTATGTCATGATCTAACATTCCCAGAAGTTAGAAATCATTCTTTTCTATATTCATTATTCTATTAGTGTTCAGCAGAGACTAAAAGCAAGTTCTTCAATTACTACACTGATTCAAAATAAACTTTCAGTCCCAGTCTATTTTAATGGAAAACTGCTGGCTACCATCCTTCACTGTGATTAGAACACTGGCTGAATTAGTTAAATCCCATATGATAGGGTTTTTTTTTAAAGGTTTTATTCGCAATTTTTAAAAAAGATTTTATTTATTATTTTTAGAGAGAGGGGAGGGGAGAAAGGCAGAGAGGGAGAGAGACATCAATGTATGGTTGCCTTTCACCTGCCTCCAGCTACAAACCTGGCTGGAGACCTGGCCCGCAACCTGGTTATGTGCCCTGGCTGGGGAATTGAACCAGCGACATTTGGGTTCACAAGTCGGCGCCTTATCCACTGTGCCTCCAGCCAGGGCTTATGATAGGACATTTTAAATCCTAAATAATTAGTTATTTAACTTCTTATTTTCCTAACAAGAAGCTAAATTCTTGAAAGGTTGGTCTATTTCACTTATTACACATTGTCCATGGCAGTCCCTAACATGGAGACCAGAAGACAGCATGTAACCAAAATGTTGTAAAGCCCTGGCTAGTATGGCTCAGTGAACTGCATGTCAGCCTGCAAGTCAAAGGTTGCTGGTTTAATTCCCAGTCAGGACACACGTCTGTGTTGCCAGCCAGGCCCACAGGCAACTGATTCATGTTTCTCTTGCACATCATTGATGTTTCTCTCCCTCCCTTCTCCTATCTCTAAAAATTAAATCAAATCTTTAAAAAATGTTATAAAGGGCCCTGGCTGATGGGACAGTGGATAAGGTGCCATCCTGCGAACCCAAAGGTTGCTGGTTCAATTCCCAGCCAGGGCACATAGCCAGGTCTGTAGCTGGAGGCAGGTGAAAGGCAACCATACATTGATGTCTCTCTCCCTCTCTCCTTTCCCCTCTCTCTGGAAATTTTAAAATCTTTTAAGAAAAAAAGTTATAAAGAATCAAACCTAGCTTCTTTTGTCTGCTTTGCATTCTTTGCCATTTTCTAAAACTTTTATTTCCCTTATTCTTTTCCTCATTTTGCTCTCCCATTTCTCTTTCTCACAAAATGATACAAGGGTATAAACCTCTGTATGCATGACTTCCTTCACCTCCCTAAGAACAGAGAGATCACTCTTCTAGGCCTCCCATATTTGATACTACCTATTTTCAGCCCTCCCTTGATACCTAATTTTATTAAGAGTGCTGATCATATCATCCAATGCCTTTCGGTAAGCACTGATCACCACCGTCGGATGCATCTGCTGCTCTAGGAAGTGCTCAGCCACAGACAACATCTCCCCAGCTGAAAAAGGACATAAACACCATGTTTTAAAAAGTACCTGAATATATAGGGAACTTCATTATGCTTCTAAAGACACCTTACCTTTCTTCCTGAAATAGGCATTTGGCTGTTAATACTATTCCAAATTTGACACTTTGTACAAGACAATTTGTAAAGAAAGTAACTTTATCATATACAATTTAAATGATCAAAGACTGATCCTAGGGTTTACTTAGTCTTTTCATTTAACTAAATATTTGTTATCAGTGTTCTAACCAAAACAAAAACATATTTCCAAGACTGTAAAACAGAAAAATACACAACATAAAACTGACTTATTATCTCAACATCTAGGATGCAAATTGTTGGTATTAAAAACAAAACACAAAAACTGTACACCTGAAGACCCACAAAAATGTATAAAATTTATCCGGCAGAGGAATTATTGATAAAATGTCCCTTTTCTTTATATTTGTATTTACTTTGGAATTAATTCACATGTAAAATACATAAATAAAAACACAAATACTTGTTTCTAAAAGTAAGTTTAACAAGCTATGGACAGGTGGCTCTGCTGTTCACAGCATCACCCTCTACAACAAAAGGCTGCAGGTTTGGTTCCCGGGTGGGGCGTATACAGAAGGCAACCTATCAATGCTTTTCTCACAGATGTTTTTTTTCCTTCTCTCCCTTCCTCTTCCTAAAATCAATAAAAACATATCCTTGGGGAAGATTAAATTTCTGGTACTACCTGCTACAAGCACTAATTTTTAAAACTTACTCAGAGTGCCAAAGTTCAAATGCATAACCTTTATTATCTACTCAAATGATTAAATTCTTTATACCAATTCACAAGTAACCATCATGTATATTAAAAAATAATCAAATATTTGCCCTGGCTGGTAGCACAGTGGATAAGGCGCCAGCCTGCGAACCCAAAGGTCGCAGGTTCGATTCCCCAGCCAGGGCACATAACAAGGTTGCAAACCAGGTCTCCAGTCAGATCTGTGGCTGGAGTCAGGTGAAAGGCAACCATACATTGATGTCTCTCTCCCTCTCTGCCTCTCTCCCTTCCCCTCTTTCTAAAAATAATGAAATAAAATATTTAAAAAATAATAATCATCATCATCAAATATTTAATAAGATGTTTGAACAAGTTAATTTACAAAGTACATGCCCTGTTAAAAAGAATGGTAACGTATAAAGTATCTTTAAATGATTATAAGATTATTTTTTTCTTTTTCTATTAAAAATTTTTTAGTTTTTATTATTTTTAGAGAAAGGGCCAGGGAGAGAGGCAGAGAGGGAGAGACATCACTGTATGGTTGCTTTTCAGCTGCTTCCAGCTACGGACCTGGCTGGAGATCTGGCTTGCAACCTGCTTATGTGCCCTGGCCAGTGCCTTATCCACTGTGCCACCAGCCAGGGCTATTAAAAAAAAATTTTTTTTAAAGGTTTTATTCATTATTTTCAGAGAGAAGGGCAAGAAGGGAGGAAGAAAGGGAGAGAAGCATTAATGTATGGTTGCCTTTCACTTGCCTCCAGCTATGGACCTGGCTGGAGACCTGGCTTGAAACCTGGTTATGTGCCCTGGCTGGGGAATCGAACCAGCAACCTTTGGGTTCGCAAGGCCAGCACCAATCCACTGAGCCACACCAGTCAGGATTAAAATAGTTCTTTTCTTATTTCCTAACGTGTTGCTATAATAAGGTATTTAAAAATGAATGCTTCTGACTCTTGTGGCTCAGTTGGTTGGCATCATCCCATGGAGCAAAAAGGTCACTGGTGTGATTCCCAGTAACGGCACGTGCGGAGTTGCAGCCAGTCCCTAGGGCAGTCTATCAATGCTTCCCTTACACATCAATGTTTCACTCCTTCTTCCTCCTTCCCTTCCCCTCTCTCTGAAAAATAAACATCTAAAAAATTTTGTTACAAAAATCTCACCAACTTAATTAAAAATTATGTAATAAAAACAATATGCCAAGTCTTCAGAAGCAAGCCTTTACGATCCTGTAAATGTGGAAAGACTAACAACAATCAAGACTCATTGTCAAGATTTCATATTTGTCAATTTGAGTACTCTCTAAAATCTGCAATACCAAAGTAGTTATTTATTTACATCACTTTCATGGTCACTCACAGACACGTGCAGAGACAAAATAATTGAGTCTCCAACAAATACATTTCCAGGCGAAACTGAGTAAGACAATCTTCTGACTGGGAGCAATTATCCTGTATGTGATATATTTAGTACTATATTTTTCATATTTTTGCGTATTTTGTTGACTTCACTGTTTAAAATGGCACCCAAGCCCAGCACTCAAGTGCTATCTAGTTTTTAAATGCAACACTGTGATATGCCTTATTGAAAAAAACATTGCCCAGGCTGAGTGGTTCCGCTGGTTGGAGTGTCATCCCATACACCAAAAGGCTGCAGGTTCAACCCCTGCTCAGGGTGTGTATATATATATAGGTTATAATTTGATCCCTGGTCAGGGCATGTACAGGAGGCAACCAATTATTGTTTCTTTCTCATATTAATGTTCTCTTTCCCCCCTTCCTCTCTATCTAAAATCAATGAACTCATCCTCAGGTAAGGATTTAAAAAAAAAAGAAAAACCTTACTAGCTTTGTTTAGGCACAAGTTACAGTGCTGTTAGACATGAGTTCAATATTAATATACCAACAAAACAAAAAGGCCACATAAAATAAGGTATAAATTCAACCTTAGCTGGTGTAGCTCAGTGGATTGAGAACCAGCTTGCGAACCCAAGGGTCCCAGTAAGGGCAGAGGCCTGGATTGCAAGCCAAGTCTCCACCCAGGTCCCCAGCTAGAGACAGGTGAAAGATAACCAGATACTGATATTTTTCTTCCTCCTTCCCTCCCCCTCTCTCTAAAAAAGAATGAAAAAAAAAAAAAAAGGCTCTGGCTGGTGGTACAGCAGATAAGGCACCAGCCTGAGAACCCAAAGGTTGCTGGTTCAATTCCCAGCCAGGGCACATAACCAGGTTGCAAGCCAGGTCTCCAGCCGGGTCTATAGCTGGAGGCAGGTGAAAGGCAACCACACACTGATGTCTCTTCCCTTCCCCTCTCTCTAAAAATAAAATCTTTAAAACAAAAGGTATATATTCAGTCGATAAATGTGACCAGACGCTTATAGAAACACAATCCTGTCTTTTCCCTAGAAGTGATGATTTAGTATTCACTAATTCAGTTTGTGGTGACTTAATAGAATACAACTTACTGTGACTAATTGGAATCGACTATTTTATTCAACCAGATTTATACAGCTCACCCTGTACTACTGATGAATGTATTATATTCAATTAAAGAGACTACACCATCAGCAACAAGTTAACTATTTGTAATTAATTGGTAATAGTTTCTTTCTTAAAATATGACATTGTTTCTAGCAAAAATATTTCCGTTTCAATACAATTTTCCTTATCAACCTCCCATTTTCCTCTTACCAAGAATAATTACTGATGTGGTCCCATCTCCAACCTCTTCGTCCTGTGTCCGGCTAATTTCAATCATGGACTTGGCTGCTGGATGCTGTACTTGAATCTGAAAAGAAAAATGTAGACTGAACTACTCAAAAGCCTTTTAATCCATTCTGCTTGGCCCTAACTCTTAAAACTTTTTGCTTCCACACTTACTCCACTTTCCTTGTTTTACTTGGAAGATTACAAGTGGATTCCAAAATATCGAAGTAAACCACCTTTCCAAGTCACTTTGTTTTTAAGGAAAAATGCATTACGCCAGTTGAACTATTACCATTTTATTTATTGGGAACATCACTGTTGTGGTTGAATGGTGTCCTCCAAAAGGACATGGTAAAGTCCTACCTGTAGAAACTGTAAATGTGACTGTATTTGGAAATAAGATAAGGTCATATGAATATTAATGTAGGCTCTGGTGTCACTATGAGACAGGAGAATGCCATAGGACAACTGAGGAGGAGACTGAGTTTACAAGCCAAGGATGTGGTCAACCATCACTAGCTACAAAAGGAAAAGGATTCTTCTCTGGAGTCTTCAGAAGAAGCATGATACCTTGATTCATATTTCTAGCCAATGCGAGGATAAATTTGTTATTTAAAGTTTGTAGTAGCCCTACTTGCTGTGATTCAGTGGACTGAGTGCTAGCCTGCAAACTAAAGGGTCGCTGGTTCGATTCCCAGTCAGGGCACATGCCTGGATTTTAAGGCCAGGTCCCCAGTTGGGAGCATGCGCAAGGCAACCACACACATATTTCTCTCCCTCTCTTCCCTTTGCTCTAAAATTAAATAAAATCTTGGAAAAAAGTTGGTGGTAATTTGTTCTAGCTGCCCTAAAAAACTAATCATCATTTACATACATTTTTTCTACATACAAACATTTTTACGCATACTTTATAAAATTGTTAGAAAGCATAACAAAAAGTCACACCTCTCGAAGAATGGCATTGCCATCGTTAGTCATCACAATGCCTCCCATTGGGTCCAAAAGCATCTAGGACAAAAGTAGAAGTTACAGTTCAGTACACTGGACAACAGAAAGGGAAAACCTACAGTCAACGTTTCAGTAAGAAATAAACCTGCCTTCATCATGGACTTTGGTCCCAAACATGTTCGGATGATATCTGCAATAGTCTATTGGGAAGAAAATAAAAAACATGTAAGCACAAATCAGAGGACAATGCAAGTGTGTTTTAGCAACATCACTTCTTAAGTACTGCGGGCAGACTCTTTAGATATTGTATGCCGTATGGCTAGATTCTATTCATTTTTCCCCTTTGGGAATGCTTTCAGGGTGGAGTTAAAAAGAAACTACTTTATACAAGAAAAAAGGGACATGTCTTCCAGAGCTTCAGTTTCCCAGTAGTCAAGGGAAATGGAAATCCATGCCTTTGTATTTCTTTCCATGATAGCAGCCTTCACACCATGCTAAATTAGATCTAGAGCTATTTCATTCAAAAGTTATTGAATACCTATCAAGGATCTACAGTGGCATAGGAATGCAACAGGAAATTAATATAATGCTTCACTTCAAGTAACGCAGTCTAGTATGAGACAAACAGAAATAAAATATAATATACAGCAACAAAATTATACATAAGTTATTATGAGGAGGCTATTAGGCCAAATTTAGGGAAGAGCATCCTTCTCCCTTCTACCATCAAGGAAATGTCCTGAAAGGGAAGTCAACTTTTCCTTTGCTTAACTACAAACAGATATAGAAATTATAGGAAAGGCAGCTAAAGGAATATTATAAACAACTTCAAGATATGTTACCTTGGCAGCACTGATGTTCCCAGACTGAACTTTTCTTCCAGATTCACGCTTTGTGTTCTGGCCTAAAATACGTAAAAATAAAAGACAACAGTCTGGGATTGTTCCACTGTAGGTAAGCTATTTTTTCCCCCACGCCACGGTTGAAAATAAAACCATACAGGTTTCATGGTGTCTATATATACGAAAACTTACTGAAATTGTATTAAATATGTGCAGCTTGTTGTATGTCAATTATATCTCAGAAAACTTTTAAAAAATAGGTACTTATAGCTACTTACTTCTTTATTTATTTCAACTCCTGGTATACCAAGAAACAATCCACAATACTTCAACTTTGGAACCTAGTTGAACCTAGTTTGGTTACTTTGTCTGTAACCAAACAGTCTGGTCCTGGGGCAGCTTCACAGACTTAGCAGCTGCCCCAGGACCAGAGCTGTTGTATCTCCTCCCTTTGCAACCAATAAATGCTGTTTGTACCGTTAAAAAAAATTAAAAATAAAAAAAATATATGTACATAGCTCTTACTGATAGTAAATGGATTACTGAGGCATTCCTATTATTTCTTACTTGGAAAGCTGTGTACATGTTTTAATAGGGAGCCCAACTGGTTACACTCTCTAATGTGAGCGATTAATGCAAACCTGAAGAACCTTTCAGTGTACCACTCATCCCAGGGCCCTCTCAATGGAGATAAGCCAGCGATTATAACCAAATCAACATTTGCTCACTTCCCTCCTCTCCCCAAATTATACATTTCCTACCATTTAACCCTATACATTTTTCAGTCCAATCCCATCAAATCTAAACATTCACAACTCTCAGGATTTAGATTCCTATTTCAGGGAGTGGTAAGTAGAACCCTGCATGAACCTTCCTGATGGATTCCTCAAAAAGAATCGTTTGTTTTCCCCCTGGGTTAAGGGAATTTTTCCCTGATAATATTTTCCAAGTACAGACCAAATAAAATTGTCGACAGAATTTTATAGATAAAATCTCTGACCGGCATTGTTTACAGAAGACGGCAAGCTAGGGAATATGGCTAGTTGGCCGCCTTAGGGTGGGGTGGTCCTGCAGACGTTCTTCAGAAGTTACACGCAGAATGGAAAATACAAAGGGAAGACAAGGAATGAGGTACCTAACAGTCAGAAATTTGGAATGTTCCCAAAGGAACAAAAACCTGGGATGTTCCAGAAGAGAACAAGTCAATAATCTGGGAAAACAAGAGCTGGTTATGAGAAAGATTACACCGCACTGACGGGGGAGGGATGACGTCTGAGACCGACCCCGAGGGAAGTTACTTCAGGAACCCACAGCGGTTGCCCAGGGGACGATCGCGAGGGCTGTTACACCAAGTGACCAAAGATACCATGTGCCGTTAGCCAGGAATTCTTTTAAGCATTTTACCTACTTATTCATTTGATCCTCTCGATTCTACAGGGAAATACCGTTAACCCCAATACAGGTAGAAACACTTAAGCAATTTGGCCAAGGCCACGCCGGCTACTGAGAGATGGACTACGGCTATAACGCTAGACTAAACTACAAACAAAACGCAAAGCCTCTTACTCCTTTACCCACACACGGAAAAACCTGTGAGGAACGGTGCGGGGTAAGAGGGTGCAGCGAAGGCCTAGTTTAAGGACCTCCCTAAGCGTGTCGCCGTAAGACAAAGGGCTCGACGACGGGAAGGTCGGTTTGTGCTCTTCAGGCCGGGAGTGCCTGAAGGCGTGGCAGGAAAGCGGCAGAAGCAGCTTTCCAAATGGGGACGATGACTGGAAGGCTCGGTGGCCCGACCACGGCGGGAATGGCATGAGACACCCCTGGAAAATGTGGACGAGCTGGGAGAAAAGTGGGTCCCTCCCCCGGCTTCCTCACAACTCACTGAGCACGAGCACGGGACGATGGCCCATCATGGCGGCGCGATGCAGAGCCGGGTACCCAGAATTGAAGGAAGAGGCAGAAGATTCTGGAGAGAACCCGAAAGAAGCCCAGAAAACGTTGCCTCCTCGGAGCTTACACCTAAACCCGCTACCCTACGCGTGGCCGCCAATCACCGCGCCCGCCTCATTGACCGGCACGAAAATAGGCCAATTGGCATTCTTAGCCCCGCCCCCTACGTAAGAACGGCAGCGCAAGCTAGATAGAGAGAGCGCGATGGGGCAGTGGGAGAGCACAGTCGCTTGCGCAATGATGAAGTGGCCTCTCCCCGCCGCGTGCGGCGCGATCCTCTGCGCAAGCGCCGAGGAGGGCTTGGGCCGTTGGCAGGCACGCCACTGCGCATGTGTTTCAGTGTTTCAACTTCGGGCTGGGTGATGGGGTTAAGGCTCACAATTAATACCGCAGGTGGGGTAGTTAGGAAGGCTGGCGCCTCAGTTCCTCTCGGGTCGCAAAGGTCAAGAAAGTGGTGACAGTTCATTCTTGTTCCAGCCTTAGCAACGGGGAGGAATGAAGGGGCGGAACTCCAACCGGCATCTGAAAGGACACCTGTTGGGGTTGGCTGCGGGGTGGAGTGGGAATTGTAGTCCTATTGGGCTGGGCTGTGTGGCAACCAGCTTTTCTAGTGGGCGCGCTGGGAATTATGGTTTAATGCCTATGGACTCGTTGGGAAGAGGACAAAAAGCCCTTTTTAGGCGCGTTTGACCGGAGCTCGTTGTCCTTTCCTTGACCCTGCTATGCGTAACTAACTGTTGTTTTTCTGAGCCTCACTTCTCAGATGGGGTAATTACCGAAAGTCCCTAAAGGCGCAGGTGTTCTAAAAACTTGTAAAACCGGACATGCCGTATCACAATGAGTGGACCCTGAACCTAAGATAACGTGAAAACAAGCCTGCACAGAATCAACTGAAGCATCCTTTTGTGCCACAGCCCTGATTATTCGACTGCAACCCCCTCACCCTTTATAATCCAATAAAAGCTTGCAGTCGCAGGGGCTGGTGTATTTCTCCACACTTGGCCCCATTCGTTTCTTGGAAAGTGAATAAAACTTTGCTCTCCGCATTTTCTAATCTTCCTGAACTCTTTCATGTCCCGTGTCACTAGCTGCTCTTAACAGTTGCTGTCCATGGACCTTACCCTTCCTGGGCAAATGTTTTCTACTGAGGATGTGAGTGGTACCAAAAGGTGATAGCTCATTTGCCTCCCGAATTCTATCCAACACATTTTCTCAAGGGTGCCTTGTAGGGCTTTTGAGATTTTCTTTCCATACCCATTGCCTTCCCTCCCCTCTTCAGCCCCTCAACTGCTGGTTGCTGGTCTATTAGAGACAATTGGAATCAAAGCTGTTAAATTACATTAGAGGAAAGGAAAAGGGCTGATGCTACAGAAATTAAACATGGAGAAAACACAGAGTAAGTAGCCTGTTTGTAGGAGACACTTAAGGGTTGAGTTTAAATTTCTATTCTTTTCCCACGAAAGAAAAGGAAGCAATAATTAATGGAACTGGCTGTTTTCCAAACAGGTGAAGGGAACACAAGAACACAAACAATCCAGGAATCCTTATATTTGGCCATGAAATATAATATACCCTTTCACCCTTTTTCCTCCCCAAATTGAAACAGTCAGACATCTGCTGGAGAGAACTTAAGAAATAATCAATAGTAAAATAATAGCTTGGGTTGTTGATCATGTGATTCCATGATTCTTTCCCAGGCATCACGCCTGTTGGTGTTAAGATGCAGCAGCATACTAGTCACCCTACTAAGAGAAAAGGTGTGTGTTGGAGGCCCTTAAAAGCCAGACCATAATTGCTTAGCAGTTGGGAAAATGATTCTAGTCAAATGTTTTTGTTTTGGTTTTCCTGTTACTTGATTAATTGGAAAGTATTTCTCTTTGTTCTGCATTTCCCACTAAATGGGAATGTTGCAGCATTCACAGTGCAAAGAACTGGATCTGTTAAATAATAAATGCTCAATAATTGAATGTTGAATAAATAAAATATTCTTCATCTATATATCCTCCTAATACTTAGAAATAAGATTTTTAGAAAGATTTTATTTATTATTTCCAGAGAGAGAGGAAGGGAGAGAGGCAGAGTGGGAGGCCTTTCACCCGCCTCCAGCTATAGACCTGGCTGGGGACCTGGCTTGCAACCTGGTTATGTGCTCTGGCTGGGGAATCGAGCCTGCGACCTTTGGGTTTACAGGCTGGTGCCTTACCCACTGTGCCACCAGCCAGGGTGTCACCTATTTTTCATCTTGCAAATTCCTGAGGAGGAGATTCCCAAAGTGTCAGTTTTCTTTCTCAGTTTTTTGCCTCTGTTGCCTCCTATATGAGCTGGCATTGAACCTGCAACCTAGGTATGTGCGCTGACTGGGGATTAAACCCACAACCTTTTAACTTATGGGACGATGTTCTAAACAACTGAGCCATTTATTTTTGAAGCCTCTTCATCACTTCTTTGTGATAGCTCGGCTTTATGACCTTGCACTTGAACTCAGTGCCATCTCTGGCTTTCTATTTGGACTGTCTATTCTAGACTCAGGGTCAGTATGTCCAAAATGTGATTTATGTTGATGTAACAGAACCCCAAGTCAAACTCCCTTGAGTAAAAAAGGAAATTCAGAGGCTTGTACACTTGGGAGGAATGCTGAGATGGTCACAGAATAGGAAGAAAAACTGAAAAGACCAGGGCCCCAGGGGCTAGAACTGCGGATTCAGTGGCTGTAGGTATCTATTTATCCATTTCTCTCCTTGTATCTAATCCCTTTCTTGTATCTGCTTACCATGATACACTGGCCAAATTCAAGTTTTCATTGGCTCTGACTTTATATCTTCCCAGTATAGCAAATCAGAATAAAGCAAGCTTCTTTGACACAGAATCCATTTGTTGATCCCAGAGAATGACTCTGGCTCATCTTGCTTCATGTGCTTACACCTTGGATCAATGACAGTTGCCAAGGGGACAGAATATCATGATTGGGTCAAATGCCCTTTCCTGTTGGAGATAGGGTCCTGATGCAGTCCCACTAGTATGGCCTGGAATCTAAGTAAAGAATAGCTCCCTGGAGGAAGAGTTGCTCTGTAGACAAAAATAACACATGTCTTCTATGGGACTCATCCTCTTCCTACAAATCAACTTTTCCTTCTATTTTAACTATTTTTTTTTGCCAAAGGTTATCTATTTTCCCATTTAAGAACTTCTTCCAATGTCCAACTCATTTTAATACCTATAGACACTGAAATGCAATTTTAATAATATTTTCTAATCCTAAAAGGTTCAATGGCTTTCCACTGTATTTAAGAGAAAGCCTGAAGTCTCAGATTTGCTATTGTAAAGTGTCTTCTGTGACCCATTCTGCTTTCCCACTCTCCCCAAGCCTAATTCTGGCCAGTTTCCCAGGGCTTGTCATTCCAGTGATATTCTTTCTTCCTTGCTTTTGCTCTTGCTATCCTTTTTCCTCCCACTTGAAATATCTGGTCCACCCATTAAAAGCTTCCTGTTTTCAAGGTCCAATATCTTCCACCTGCCTGGAGTCATGTCTAACTACTGTATCCCTATTGATCTCTCTTCCCTTCTCAAAAGCATTCATTTTTACACTTATCCACCTCTTTAGTGTAACTTTAAAAAGCCCTAATTTTCACACCAGACTCATTATTTATATCCTTGTATTGTTATATCACAATTTCCTCAGCATTTTATATTTCTCCTTAACTTGATATTAAGCACCTAAGAAATTGTGTCTTGCATGTTTTGCACATGCCTTAGCAACTAGCACACTGGCAAGCGTGTAGCACATAGCAATAAGAACTTGTAAAAGGCAAGCAAATTAGATTTTAGTTTACCCCATTTCTGCTTGTTTTCTCTTAGGTCCGCTATGGTTTCCTTTTGGTGTGTCTTATAGAACTTTTCCTGAAGCTACTCAGGGCATGGCCTTGGCATCTACATTCATAGACCATCAGCAAGGATCTAATTAGGAAGGTCATCCCTTGTTGGAAGGAACTCTGGTAGTTGCCTCTGATTTTGTTCCAACCAAAGAGAGAGGCAATGCTGTCCCTCTTTGTCAAGCCAAACCCTCCCCCAGCTTTATTTATCTTCAGGCAAGATCCCCACCACCTACTTTGCTGGACATCCAGGCAACCAAGCTGCTCTCAGTTAAGGATGCAGGGAGGGTTTCTTAAATGGACCCAGCTTGGGGTAGGGGGGACATAGCTGTGAATGGAGGAGGTGGCCTGAGCTTTCTCCCTATTGACTTGGTACCAACTCTGAGTCAATTTTCAGATTTTTTGTTAGTAGTTTATTCAGTTCTACTGATTTCATTTTCTTCCTCATTCTACTGATTGTGTTATTTCCTTGATTATTAGCACCTTTATTAGACTCGACAGGACTAAAATGAAAACAATTTTAAGTGTAGTTTATTGATTATATTGTTACAGTTGTCCCAATTTTTTCCCCTTTGCTCCCCTCTGCCCAGATCAAGGGTCCAGTGGGAGAACTAAACGACAAAGAGATAGCCAATCTAACAGAAGCAAAGTTCAAAACACTGGTGATAAAGATGCTTACAGACTTGACAGACAAGATTAAGTATGACAAATGCAGAAGGGAAGAAGTGAAAGCTATGCTAAGAGAAACAAAGGAAAATCCACATGAAACAAATGGTGAAGAGAAGGGAACTGGGGCTCAAATCAACGATTTAGAACATAAAGAAGAAATAAATAGTCAACTGGTATAGAATGAAGAAACAAGATTGAAAAAATAAAAAACTGAGGAGAGGCTTAGGAACCTCCAGGACAACTTTAAATGTGCTAACATCTGAATCATAGGGGTTCCTAAAGGAGAAGAGGAAGAGCAAGAAATTGGAAACTTATGTGAAAAAATAATGAAGGAAAACTTCCTTAATATTGCGAAGGAAATAGACATACAAGTCCAGGAAACACAGACAGTCCCAAACAAGCTAGACTCACAGAGGATCACAACAAGAAAACATCATAATTAAAATGCTGAAGGTTAAAGAGAGAATCTTAAAAGCTACAAGAAGAGAGAAAAAGGTCTACAAAAGGGTTCCTATAAGACTATCAGTTGATTTCTCAAAAGAAACTTTGCAGGCAATAAGGGACTGGCAAGAAGTATTAAAAGTGATGAAAAGCAAGGACCTACAACCAAGATTACTCTATCCAGCAAAGCTATCAGTTAGAATGGAAGGGAAGACATAGTGCTTCCCAGACAAAATAAAGCTAAAGGATTTCATCATCACCAAGCCCTTATTATATGAAATGTTGAAGAGACTTATGTAAGAAAAAGAGGATCAAAACTACAAGCATTAAAATTATAACAAATTCACAACTATCAACAGTAGAATCTAAAAAATAAAAACAAAAACAAACTAAGCAATCAACAAGAATAGGAACAGAATCATAGCTATGGGGATCATTTGGAGAGTATCAGCTGGGAGGGGGAATGGGAAGAATGGGGTAAAAGATGAAGGATTAAGAAGCATAATTGGCTCTGGCTGGTAGCGCAGTGGATAAGGTGCCAGCCTGCAAACCCAAAGGTATCTGGTTCTATTTCCAGCCAGGGCACATAACCAGGTTGCAAGCCAGGTCTCCAGCCAGGTCCGTAGCCAGATCTGTAGCCAGGTCTGTAACTGGAGGCAGGGGAAAGGCAACCATACATTGACGTTTCTCTCCTCTGCTCTCTTCCTTCCACTCTCTTTAAAAACAATAAATAAAATATTTTTTAAAAAAGAAGCATAATTGGTAGGCACAAAATAGGCAGGGTGGGGAGAATGTTAAGAACAGTAAAGGAAATGAAGAAGCCAAAGAACTTATTTGCACAACCCATGGATATGAACTAAGCAGGGGATTGCTGGAGGGAAGGAGGGTAATGGGCAGAGGGAAGCAAAGGGAAAAGAAATTGGGACAACCGTAACAGCATGATCAATAAAATATGCTTAAAGTAAAAAATGAAGGCCCTGGCTGGTGGCCCAGTGGATAAGGCATCAGCCTGCGAACCCAAAGGTCGCTGGTTTGATTCCCCATCCAGGGCACATATGCAGGTTGCAAGCCAGGTCTCCAGCCAGGTCCTTAGCTGGAGGCAGGTGAAAGGCAACCACACATTGATGTCTCTCTCCCTCTCTGCTTCTCTCCTTTCCCCTCTCTCTAAAAATAACAAATAAAATCTTTTTTAAAAAAATGACAAATGTCTCACAATAAAAAGGAAACTATAGCCCTGGCTGGGTAGTTCAGTTGGTTAGAATGTTGCTCCCAAAATGCCAAGGATGTGGGTTTTATCTCCAGTTAAGGCACATATAAGAAGCAACTAATGAATGAAACAAGCGGAACAACAAATCAACGTCTCCCTTTTCCTCTCTACCTCTCCCTTACTCTCTCTCACACAAATCAATAGATAGAATTTAGTAAAGGAACTGTGAACAAATAGTAAATTCTAGTTAATGATATTTATACAGGAGAGTTTAGGGGTAAAGTATATAGATGATTACAACACTGAAATGCATCAAAACAATAAAATGGATTAATGGATAGATGGAAGGATAAGTAGATATGTTATAAAGAAAAGTAGAATAACAACTTATTGTAGAACTTAAGTAATGGTTTTCTGTAGGTTTTCACTGTGAAAAATTCTTTCAACTTTTAGGCCCTGGCTGGTAGCACAGTGGATAAGGTGCTGGCGTGTGAACGCAAAGGTCACAGGTTCGATTCCCCAGCCAGGGCACATAACCAGGTTGCAAACCAAGTCTCCAGTCAGGCTCTGTAGCTGGAGGCAGGTGAAATGCAACCATACATTGATGTCTCTCTCCCTCTCTGCCTCTCTCCCTTCCCCTCTTTCTAAAAATAGTGAAATAAAATCTTTAAAAAAAAATTCTTTCAACTTTTATGTATGCTTGAAAATTTTCATAACAAAATGTTAAAAATTAAGAGTTCTTATGTTTAGAGATACATCAGAAACATATATATTTGCTGTCTGGGGTTTGCCTCAAAATAACCTGGTAACCCTGACTGGTGTGGTGCAATGAGTTGAGTATCATCCTGCAAATTGAAAGGTCGCCAGTTCAATTCCCAGTCAGGTCATGTGCCTGGGTTGTGAGCCAGGCCCCAACTGGGGATGTGTGAAAGGCAACTGATGAATGTTTCTCTCACACATATGTTTCTCTCTTTCTTTTTCTCCATCCCTTCCCCTTTTTCTACAAATAAAAAAAAAGTAGAGGGGACTAGTCTGGGGTATTGGTAAAGGAAAATTTGTCATAGATGCTTAATTGTTTTATTTGGGTGACAGGTATATCAGATTCATTACATTATTCACTCTATTTTTGTATTGTGTAAATTTCCATAATTAAAGGGTTTTTAAAAATTACTTTTTTTTTTTTTTGGTAAAGATTTTATTTATTATCCTTAGAGAGGGGAGAAGGAAGAGCGGCAGAGAGGGAGAGAGACATCAATGTATAGTTGCCTTTCACTTGCCTCCAGCCACACACCTGGCTGGAGACCTGGCTTGCAACCTGGTTATGTGCCCTGGCTGGGAATTGAACCAGCGACCTTTGAGTTCACAGGCTGGTGCCTTATACACTGTGTCACTAGCCAGGATTAAAAATCACAGACATTTTAAGAGCTTAAGACAACGTAGAAAATATAAAATAGAAAAGCAGAAGATCAAAAGTTTCTGCCAAAACCCTAGGCCCTCCCCTAGAACATCAATGCCAACCATTTTCTGATATTCCAGAAAGCAATATATTTATACTAGCATACAGTTTTGAATTGAGTATATATTTTAATATTCACTTCTTCTAATTTACACAAATGGTGGTATATGTCTTTTCTATTGCAACCATTATAAATTGTCACAAATCTAGTGACTTTAAAAAACACAAATTTATTATCTTACAGTTCTTTAGGTCAGAAGTCCAATACAGGTGTTATAACCAAATGCAAGCCACTATAAAATCCATTACTCTAGAGACGGGTGCTGATGTAAAGGAAAGCGATTTATATACAGATGTTGGTCATCTGGCAGATGGGGGTCTCATGTCTCAAAGCCCATCTCTTCCTCTCAGTGGAGGCAGAGGTTTTCATAAGGAGTGAGAGGGGAATAGAACAAAGAAATCGAGGGAGGGGATTGCAAAGTTCTTCGTGTGCAGACCAGCACAGTCCATTTCTTTTTTTTTTTTTTTAATTGTATTGTTGTTGTATTACATCCATCCCCTTTTTGCTCCCCTCTGTCCCCCTCCCCACCCCCCAAAGTCAATCCCACCTGTTGTCCATGTCCATGGTTCCTTCATACTAGGTTCTTGCCTAAGCTGCTCCCCTTCCTTGCCTCTGATAGTCCATTTCAATAAAGCAAGTGATGGTTCACTGTGCACCATCCTGGTTTAGTCATCTTGACTCCACATCATCTTGGTTCCATGGCTGGAAGTCAGTAAATCTCCCAGAGCTGGGATGCCCGAAGATTGGGGTCTGTATCCTTTGAAGTTAGTTCCTAAGAATCTGTTTTTGTTTGTTTGTTTGTTTTTTAAATATTTTTAGCTCTTTTCCTTCTGCGTGCCAGTGAAGATCCTGGGCTCGCCATGGGCAGCTGCCCCACCCGGTGTTACTGGTATTGTAAGAACAAGCCATACCCAAAGTCTCGCTTTTGCTGAGGTGTCCCTGATGCCAAGATCCGCGTCTTTGACCTCGGGCAGAAGAAGGCAAAAGTGGATGAGTTCCCACTCTGTGGCCACATGGTGTCAGATGAATATGAGCAGCTCTCCTCCGAAGCCCTAGAGGCTGCCTGTATTTGTGCCAACAAGTACATGGTGAAAACCTGTGGCAAAGATGGCTTTCACATCCGAGTGCGACTCTACCCCTTTCATGTCATCCACATCAACAAGATGTTGTCCTGTGCTGGGGCTGACAGGCTCCAGACAGGTATGCGAGGTGCCTTTGGAAAACCCCAGAGCACAGTGGCCAGGGTCCACATTGGCCAGGTCATTATGTCTATCCGCACCAAGCTGCAGAACAAGGAGCATGTGATTGAGGCCCTACGCAGAGCTAAGTTCAAGTTCCCTGGCCGCCAGAAAATCCACATCTCCAAGAAGTGGGGCTTTATTAAGTTTAATGCTGATGAATTTGAAGACATGGTGGCTGAAAAGCGGCTCATCCCAGATGGCTATGGAGTCAAATACATCCCTAATCGTGGCCCCCTGGAAAAATGGCAGGCTCTGCACTCATGAGTTTCTGTTTATATCTTATCACCCACCAATAAATCCTACTTTCATGTCAAAGAAAATTTTTTAATTCATTATTCATTATTTTTTAGAGAAAAGGTCAGAGAAGGAGGGAGAAAGGGAACGAAACATCAGTATATGGTTGCCTTTCACCTGCCTCCTAGGGCCTAGCTGGAGACCTGGCTTGCAATCTGGTTATGTGCCCTGGCTGGGAATCAAACCAGCAAACTTTGGGTTCTCAGGCTGGCTTCTATCCACTGTGTCACCAGCCAGGGTAGTTCCTAGGATTCTTATACAAACATGCTGTTCTTCTATAAGCTACACAGAAGTCAGAGTCAGCATTTCCAGAAACAATGTCAGAAGAATAGTGGGGTGGGTTACAACTTTCCACCATTATAATTTTCCACTGTTAAAGTCTCCCTGGCCTAAAATCAAGGTGTCTGTCAACAAGGCTGACACCCTTCTTTTTTGAAGGCCCAGAGGGAAAAAAACACTTTCTTGCCTTTTCCTGCCTCTAGAGAACCTCTTCCTCCATCTTCACAGCCAATGCCATCGTATCTCTGTGCATCTCTCCCTTCCACTTTTAAGGACTCTGATGACCTCATCATGCCCACCCAGATAACCCAACATAACTCCCTTTTTAAAAAGTCAACTAGCTAGCCACCTTAGCCATCCTTAATTGCCCTTTGTCACATAATTTAACATATTCACAGATTCTGGGGACAGGACATGGACATCTCAGGGTGGGGGACATTTTTCTACCTACTGCATTATTCTTCACCTTGCTCTTCTACTTAATGTAAGTTGGTGATTATAACAAATCTGTGTATACAGATTTACCACATGCTTTTAGACCGCCACATGGTATTTAATTGCAGAACATCACGGAATTTAATTACAATTGTTCCCTATTAATGGTCACTTATGTTGTTTCCAGTTTTTTACTATTAAAATGAGATGTTTGCCTGACCAGTGTGGCTCAGTTGGTTGGGCATTGTCCCACAAACCAAAAGGTTGCCCGTTTGATTCCCTGCCAGGGCATATGCTTGAGTTGCAGGTTCAGTACCCAGTCAGGGCATGTACCCAGCCAGTTGATGTTTCTCTCCCTCTCTTTCTCCCTTACTTTCTCTCTCTCTAAAATAAAAAAATAAATTTAAAAAATGAGATGTTGTTCTGGCTGGTGGCTCAGTGGATAGGCACTGGCCTGCAAACCCAAAGGTCGATGGTTTGATTCTCCAGCCAGGGCACATAACCAGGTTGCAAGGTAGGTCTCCAGTCAGGTCTCCAGCCAGCTCCATAGCTGGAGGCAGGTGAAAGGCAACTACACATTGATGTTTCTCTCCCCCCTCTCTACCTCTCTCCCTTCCCCTCTCTCTAAAAATAATAAATTTTAAAAATCTTTTTAAAAAGTTTTAATAAAAAATGAGATGTTTTATACTATAGGTTCAGCTGCCTGCCACAACAAAGGCCAAACTTCTGAAAGAGGAAATAGTTTTTTTAAGGTGCCATAACCTGGGAAAATGGTGGACTCCCATCTCAGAACATCCACCCTCCTGCTCAAGCCTGTGGTTCTTATAGGGATGGGGAGGGGAGCTCTTTTTCTATCCAATTATTTTGCTAGTTTTTGGTGCACTCAGTGTAAGAATCTCCCCCTGTGCCATCTTGGCCAATGCAGGAGCCTCCTTAGTCTCCAAATGACTTTCTATAATAACATCACTACATTCTCTATGAGTAAATAATCATTAAAGTGATAACATTTCCAGTGGACAGGTGCCCGTCTGCAAACTCAAACGTCACTGGTTTGATTCCCCAGCCAGGCCACATAACCAGGTTGCAAGCCAGGTCTCCAGACAGGTCTCCAAACAGGTCTGTAGCTGGAGGCAGGTGAAAGGCAATCGTACATTGATGTTTCTTTCCCTTTCTTCCTCCCTCTCTGCCCTTCTCTCTAAAAATAATAAATAAAATCTTTTTTGAGGCAGGTGAAAGGCAACCATATATTGACATTTCTTTCTCTCTCTTCCTCTCTGAAAAATAATAAATAAAATATTTTAAAAAATTTTAATGGTAACATTTCTTTTTTCTTCATTCATTCACTCACTAGATACCTCTCATGTGCCTCATGGAGTTTTCATTTTAGTGCAGGAAGACTGACTATAAGAAAACAAGTAACCCTGGCTGGTGTGGCTCAGTGGGTTGAGTGTGGGCCTGCAAACCGAAAGGTTGCATTTGATTCTCAGTCAGAGCACAAGCCTGGATTGTGGGCCTGGTCCCCAGCTGTGAGAGGCAACCAATCAATGTACCTGTCTCACATCAAAGATTCTCTCTCTCTCTTTCTCCCTCCCTTCCCCTCCCTTTAAAAATAAATTAATTAAATCTTAAAAAATAAAAAAGGAAACAAGTATGTTAGATGGTGATAAGACCTATTTTAAAATATGGGGAAACTATTTTAAATAGTGGGGATAGGGGAGAGCAAAGGGGGAAAATGAAACAATTGTAATACAACAATAATAAATCAATTTAAAAAATAGTGGGGGATCCATGAGGTCAAAACAAATTTTGGCCCTCAACAGGTGGCTCATTTGGGTTCTGTGTACCAAAATGCCATGGTTCAATTGTCAGCCAGGGCACGTGCCTAGGCCGCAGTTTGATCCACAGTTGGGGCATGTGTAGTAAGCAACTGATTGGTGTTTCTCTCACACACATCAATGTTTCTCTCCATCTCACTCTCTTTTTTTCTCTCTCTCTCTCTCTCTCTCCCTCTCCCTCTCATCAATAAGCATGTCCTTGCGTGAGGATTTAAAAATGTTTTTCTGATAATACAGAGCTGGCCAATAGTTTTGTTTATTTGTTTTTTTTTTTACCACAAGATGGTTCTAGTAGCACCTAGTTGTCTAACTTCATTCGAAGCAATTTTGTTAGACTGTATTGTGATGGCTGTCATATCAATTAGCATGCATTAAAACATACTTATCAAAATTGGTAAATTTTTGACTAGCCATTTAAATAGTGAAGATGAAAGAAAATAAGCAACATTTTCAGTGTATTACATTTTATTATGTCAAAAAAGGTAAAAACGTGACTTCCTGTCAAGATGGAGGCATAGGTAGACATTCTTGGCCTCCTGGCACAACCATAGAAAGAATTACAGCCCTGGCTGGTGTGGCTCAGTGGATTGAGCACTGGCCTGCTAACCAAAGGGTTCCCGGTTCAATTCCCAGTCATGGCACATGCCTGTGCTGCAGGCCAGGTCCCCAGTTGGGGGTGCACTAGAGGTAACCACACATTGATGTTTCTCTTCCTCTCTTTCTCCCTCCCTTCTCCTCTCTCTAGAAATAAATAAATAAAATATTTAAAAGAAAGAAAGAAAGAAAGAATTACAACCAGATCTCAAAACTAAAGACACCCAGAATCATCAGAAAATTGAACTGTATGAAAGTCCAATAACCAAGAATTTAAAAAAGACACATTCATCCAGACAGGAAGGAGGGTGGAGTCACAGAGACAGGTGGAGAGACTGCATGGAGAGGACAGGCTGCAGCAGGTGGCGGAAGGATGAGAGGGATACCTTAGGGACTTGTGATTCCAGCCCCAGGCTGCCAGAACCAGGAAGATAGACCCCATTACCTCTGGTTGTAGAAACCAGTGGGAGTTGGAGTGGGAGACGAAACTGCCGAAGTTCATCCCTTAAGGGGCCAGCACAATCTTAGAACATAGGCAAATTCACCCACTCTGGGATTCACCAACAGGGCAACAGCTGGAAAGGCACCACTCATTCCCGGAAGGGGGTGAAGAGATTGGAAACTGAGTGAGCATCAAGCAAATGGCCAGAAGCCAGAGGGTGGAAGTGTCCCCTCTTGGAGCTCTTGCCACACAGCCACAAAGCAGTGAAGCGAGTTGGTCTTCCCTGACAATTACCTAAGGTTCCACCCCACACAATTTACAGGTGTCTTTTCTACATAGGCCATGCTAGAAGAGAGGGAGTAAAAGCAGCTCCACCTAATACACAGAAACAAGCACAGGGAGGCTACTAAATTGAGAAGACAATCAAATATGGCCCAAATCAAAGAAGAGAACAAAACACCAGAAAAAGAACTAAACAAAACAGAAAAAGCTAACCCCTCAGATGCAGAGTTCAAAACACTGGTGATAAGGATGCTCAGAGAACTCATTGATTATAATAAAAGCATAAGGGAAGAAAGGAAGGCTATACTAAGTGAAATAAGAAAAATCAACAGGGAACCAACAATGAATGGAAGGAAGCCAGGGTTCAAATGAATGATTTAGAACAGAAGGAAGAAATAAACATTCAACCACAACAGCAAGAAGAAACAAGAATTTTTTTTAAAGATTTTATTTCACTATTTTTAGAAAAAGGGGAAGGGAGAGAGGCAGAGAGGGAGAGAGACATCAATGTATGGTTGTGTTTCACCTGCCTCCAGCCACAGACATGACTGGAGACCTGGTTTGCAACCTGGTATGTGCCCTGGCTGAGGAATCGAACCTGCGACCTTTGGGTTCACAGGCCGGTGCCTTATCCACTGTGCCACCAGCCAGAGTGAATTTTTTTTTTTTTTTTTTTAATGAGGACTCCAGAACATCTCCAAAAGTGCCAACATCTCAATCACAAGAATACTAAAAGGAGAAGAGGAAGACCAAGAAATTGAAAACTTATGTGAAAAAATAATAAAGGAGGGGGAGGGAAGATGGCGACAGAGTAGAGAGCAGTGATGGTGGTGTTCTCGAGTACCAAAGCAGCTAGAGGACAGGATAGGGAGCGTGAGACATCTTCAGGACCCTGGGGATTGGAACGGGCAGCATCTGGACACAGGGGAGCGCGGCCCAAGGCAGAGGAGGCCAGCAGGACAGTAGCCCGCAGGTTCTGGCTCCACCTGGACCAATCAGAAATCATAAAGGGGGAACACACAGCTAAAAACTTTCTTTATTAATATTGATTTCTCTTTGTCTTGTGACTTTCTCCCCCCATCCTTTTTTTTCTTTCTTTCTTTCTTTCTTTCTTTCTTTCTTTCTTTCTTTCTTTCTTTCTTTCTCCTTTCTTTTCTCCCTGATAAAACCCACTGGTCCTAGCTCCACCTGGACCAAACAGAGACCATAAAGGGTGAACAGAAACCTAAACCTTTTCTTTATTAATATTGATTTCTCTTTCTCTGGTGACATTCTCCTTTTTTTTCTCTTTTTTTCTTTTTTTTTTTTCTTTTTCCCTCTGCTAAAAGCCCTCAGGTCCAGGCTCCATCTGGACCAGTCAGGGATTATTAAGGGTGAACAGCCATCTAAACCCTTTCTTATTATTATTATTATCATTTTTATTTCTTTTTTCCTTTTCAATTTTTTTTTTTTTTTTTTTTTTTTTTTTTTTTTTTTTTTTTTTTTTTTTTTTTTTTTTTTTTTTTTTTTTTT
>PVIW01005775.1:0-99638 GCA_004026585.1 Noctilio leporinus | reverse complement strand
TCCTACCTTGTTCTTCTTTCTCAAGATTGTGGTGGCTATTCGTGGGCGTTTTTGGCTCCATATAAATTTTTGAAGTATTTTTTCTATTTCTGTGAAGTCTGTCATTGGTATTTTCATTGGGATTGCATTGAATATGTAGATTGCTTTGGGTAGTATGGACATTTTAATGATGTTCATTCTTCCCATCCACGAACATGGTATATGCTTCCATTTCTTTGTATCTTCCTTGATTTCTTTCTTCATTGTTCTGTAGTTTTCTGAGTACAGGTCTTTGACCTCCTTAGTTAAGTTGATTCCTAGGTACTTTATTTTTCTTGGTGCTATGGTAAATGGGATTTGTTTTTTCGCTTCTATTTCTGTTGTTTCATTATTGGTATACAAAAATGCTTTTGATTTCTGGATATTGACTTTATACCCAGCTATTTTGCTAAATTTGCTTATTAGGTCAAGTACGTTTTTGGTGGAGCCAATCAGGTTTTGTATGTACACTATCATATCATCTGCAAACAATGACAGTTTGACTTCCTCCTTTCCAATTTGGATACCTTTGATTCCTTTTTCTTCTCTGATGGCTATAGCTAGAACTTCCAAAACCATGTTGAATAGAAGTGGAGAAAGTGGACAGCCTTGTCTCGTTCCTGATCTTAGGGAGAAAGCTTACAGTTTTGTCCATTCAGTATGATGTTGGCTTCAGGTTTCTCATAGATGGCCTTTATGATGTTGAGGTATGCTCCCTCTATCCCCATTTTGCTGAGTGTTTTTATCATAAATGGTTGCTGCACTTTATCAAATGCTTTTTCAGCATCTATTGATATGATCATATGGTTTTTATCTTTCAATTTGTTGATGTGGAGTATTACATTGATTGATTTACGAATGTTGTACCATCCTTGCATCCCTGGGATGAAGCCCACTTGATCATGGTGAATTATCTTTGTAATATACTGCTGAATCCGATTGGCCAATATTTTGTTGAGAATTTTAGCATCTATGTTCATCAGAGATATTGGCCTGTAGCTTTCTTTCTTAGTTGTATCTTGGGATTAGAATAATATCGGCCTCATAGAAAGAGTTTGGGAGTCTTCCCTCTTCCTGAATTTTTTGGTATAATTTGAGGAGGATAGGAGTTAGTTCTTCTTTAGATGTTTGATAAAATTCACCTGTGTATCATCTGGTCCAAGGCTTTTGTGCTTTGGGAGATTTTGGATGACTTCTTTAATTTCACTAGTTGTTATTGGCCTACTCAGGCTTACTGCTTCTTCTGGGTTCAGTTTTGGTAGATTATACCTTTCCAGAAATGTGTCCATTTCATCCAGGTTGTCATATTTTTTGTCATAGAGTTGTTGGTAGTAATTTCTTACAATCTTTTGTATTTCTGAGGTATCAGTTGTGATTTCTCCTTTTTCAGTTCTGATTCTGTTTATTTGGGTCCTCTCTCTCTCTTTCTTGATGAGTCTGGATAGGGGCTTGTCAATTTTGTTTATTTTTTCAAAGAACCAGCCTCTGGACCTGTTGATTCTTTGAATTGTAGTTTGAATCTCTGCGTTATTTAGTTCTGCTCTGATCTTGATGATTTCCTTCCTTGTACTTGCTCTGGGCTTTGTTTGTTGTTGCTCCTCTAGTTCTTGCAGCTTTGGGGTTAGGTTGTTTTTATAAACTTCTTGTAACCTTTTTTGGAAGGCCTGTATTGCTATAAATTTCCCCCTGAGAACTGCCTTTGCTGTATCCCATAGGTTTTGGGCTGTTGTGTGTTCATTGTCATTTGTTTCCAGGAACTTTTTGATTTCATCTTTGATCTCACTGTTAACCTCTTCATTGCTTAAAAGCATGTTATTTAGTCTCCATGAGTTAGAGCATTTTTGTTTTTTTCCCTTGAGATTGGTTTCTAGTTTCAAGCCATTGTGATCTGAGAAGATACTTTGTATGATTTCAATTTTCCTTTATTTGTGGAGGCTTGTCTTGTGACAAACCATGTGGTCTATCTTGGAGAATGATCCATGTGCATTTGAAAAGAATATGTATTTTGCTTCTTTGGGGTAAAAGACTCTGTATACATCAGTTAGGTCCATTTTCTCTAGAGTGTTGTTCAGTGCCACAACAGCTCTGGGGATTTTTTGTTTGGAAGATCTGTCCATTATTGATAGTGGGGTATTAAAATCCCCTACTATTAGTGTGTTGCTGTCTATGTCTTTCTTAAAGTCTTCCAAGATTTTCCTTATATATTTCGGAGCTCCTATGTTGGGTGCGTATATGTTTATCAGAGTTATTTCTTCTTGATGAATTGTTCCCTTAAGTATTATGAAATGTCCATCTTTGTCCCTTTTTATGGCCTTCATTGTAAAATCTATTTTATCTGAAATCAGTATTGCTACTCCAGCTTTTTTTCGTGTCCATTTGCTTGATATATAGTTTTCCATCCTTTCACTCTCCATCTGTGTTGATCTTTTGTTCTGAGGTGGGTCTCTTGAAGACAGCAAATATGTGGGTCATGTTGTCTTATCTAATGGTTAAATTTTAAAATACCAATGTTACTAAGTGCTGGAGAGGTTATCAAGTATCTGGAACTCTCATACATAATATGTGAAATAAAAATAACAACCACTCTGGAAAAGTTTTATATAATTTGGACATTTATCACACCTTAGCAATGACACCCCCCTAATTGTCCAAGAAAAAAGGAGAACATATATTCTTACAATGACTTGTATACAATTATTTACAGCAGAATTATTCATTAAAAAACCTAAGAAGCAGTCAATTGACAGATAAGTAAACTGCAATATATTCATGCTATAGAACACCACTCAATAACAAAACAAAGTATTCATAACTACTACAACATGGAGAAATCTAAAATGCATTATGCTAAATGGAAAACTCAAACACAACAGACTATATGTAGTATCACTCTCTTTGTGTTTAATTCTGATAAAGGCAAAACTAAAGTGAAAGAAATCTGAATAGTAGTTACCTGGGACCAAAGGTCATTAGAGACTGTTACTGCAAAGGAGATGAAAGAATATCTGAGGATGAACAAGTGCTCTGTATCTTGAACTAAAAATAGAAAACAATTTTTTGTATTTCTATTTTACCTAAATAAATGTGAGAGAAAATAGTTTCTGAGCCTCTTTTTTCTCTTTCCCTTCTCCTCATCCTCCTTTTTCCAAAGGTTTAGTCCTATAAAACTAAAATGTGGTATAGGACTTGAAATGATGGGTCCATGTCAAATGCAATTTGTGTGCATGTGTGTGTGTGTGTGTGTGTGTGTGTGCTCATGTGTGTTCCCAACTTCTGTCCACTTAGAGATTCTACAAGTGCTGATACCAAAACAGCAGTAAGCATTCTTAATATCCAGATATTAGTTTCTACTTATTATTTTTCAATAAAATGAACTAGTGCTCCTTGAGAAATGGCTGATTTCACTGCACAGCTAGGAAACACAGTAGTGCTCAAAGATTGATGGGGTCATTTTTAAAAGTTTCCACTGTCTAAATCAGAGACAATATGAGACTCAAAACAAATAATAGTAACAGATTATAACTCACTAAATAGTAATGAAATCTAACATGTATTCTTACTTATATAAAGATGTTAATACATTGAAAGTTTGATAAAATGGAATATTCATATAATCCTGATATACCTCCATACAGAATGCATACTGATACCAAAAGAAAAAGGAGTAGCCTTAAAGTAGGGAATTCTAGCAAATACCACTTTAATCAGGTGATCAAAGTAAATATTATCAGCAATATAATTAAAATAGTTGCTGTTTGACAGAATGCAAAGTGAAGAAAATAACAACATGAGGATTTATAGGCAAAGCCAACTTGAGGAACACATTTCAAAATAACTAAACTCAGTCTTCAAAGTTGTGAAGGACATGAAAGTTAATGAAAGACTGAGGAACCATTCTAGATGAAAGGTGGCCAAAACAGATAAGTACATGCAAGGCCAGATGTAAGATATTATTTGCTATGAAGGGCATTATTGATAAAACTTGAGTTTTATCAATGAATAGATGCTGTGGTATGCAGAACAGTGACCTCTAAAAGATGCACAGCCCTGACTGGTGGCACAGTAGATGAGGTGCCAGCCAGCAAACCTAAAGGTTGATGATTCGATTCCCAGCCAGGGCACATAACGAAGTTGTAGGCCAGGTCTCCAGCCAGGTTTGTGGCTGGAGACAGGTGAAAGGCAATCATACATTGATGTCTCTCTCTCTTTCTCTGCCTCTCTCCCTTTCCCTCTCTCTGAAAATAATAAATAAAATCTTTAAAAACTAAAAAAATAATAAAATAATTTAAAAGATTTGCAGCCAAAGGCATACCTTTTGTTGTGCTACACTTTATTGCAACTCACAGATGTTATTTTTATTTTCTATAAATTGAAGGCAAGATGCTCCCTCAGGGAAAAAAGACAGCAACTCACTTTATTGTGATGTTCTTGTAGTTGCATTTATCTGAACCAAAGCTGGCATACCTCCAAGTTATACCTGTGAGTACATATACTACACCTCATAATCTGTGAATATGTTACTTTTCATTGCAAAAGGAACTTTGCAAATATGATGGTCAAATGTTAAAACGGAGCAATTAGCCTAGATTATTAAAGTGGACTAAGTCTAACAATAAGGGTCTTTGTAATTTAAAGAGAGACACAGTCAAAGTCAGAGATTCAGAGATGCTACGCTTCTAGCTTTAAAGATGGAGAAAGGGAATCGTGATACAAGGAATGTAGGCAGATTCTACAAACCAGAAAAGTCCAGGAGACAGACATTCCTTTAGAGCCTACCAATACCATGATTTTAGCCCAGTGAGACCCATTTGGATTTCTGTTGTTCTGAATCATAACATAATAAATGTGTGTAATTCATACAGCAGTGATAAGAAACTAAGTAATATAAATGCATTGATGCTAATTTCTTAAGCTTGACAGTTGAATCATTGCTATGGAGGAGAATGTTATTGTTTTGAGAAATAGCATACTATAAATTTAGAATGATGAAGCATTATCAGCAACTCACTCTTAAATGGTTCAGAAGGAAATAATTGAACTATACTTCCAACTTTTCTGTAGATTTGGAATAAATTTTTCCTAAATCCTTATACATCTCTAAATTAGTTATTGTGATAAAAGGAATGGATTTACAGACCTAAGATTAATACCCATGAATACAGAAGCATTAGCACTTAGTTTCATAAAGCAAATTTTAAATATGCTTCCACAAGATAAAAAAGAGGAAGGTAAGCAGAGACACAACAAAAAATAATTGGCTACAATGAGTTAAAACTAGGAAAACAATTAGAATAGCATTTTAGAAGAAGACTCAATTGGACTTAGGGAAAAAATGAAAGAGGAGGAATCAGGCATAAATGCAGGGTTTCAAGTTGGGATAATTTATTGTTGTTCCATTTATAAACTATGAACTTCAGGAGAAAAAAAAACAAATAAATACAAGTAGGTGATAAATTCATGTGTTGACATGTTCAGTTTGAGATAATTAGTAATACAATGAGAATTGCCAATCAGATAATTACAAAGTACAAGGAAAATAGGGAAATGCTGAAATTCAGGTTAGATGTTAGTTGGTAGAGAATGGATAAGAGACAGAAACAGATTAAGGTAAAGGTAAGTTTAAAAAAAAAAAGAAAGTGAAATAAAATAGAAAATGGAAGAAAAATACCCATTGAACAGACATATTAGAAGAGGTATTGAATAGGGCATAGGTAGATATGCTCATAGAGAAATAAAAAAGCTGTTCCAAGACAGTAAAAGAGAAAATTTAAAGATCAATCATTAATTTTTATATTTTAGAAAATATTGATGGCTTTTATGAGAAAAAAATTCTACTAGTGTTCCTGATTATGAAAGGGTAAGTTTGAAGGGTTGGTTAGTACACATTGGGAAAATTAAGCCATTGAATGTAAATATATATATATGTATGTATGTATGTATACATATACATATACACATATATATATGTATATATATATTTAATTATTTTGGAAATAAAAGTAAAGAACAAAAATGAAGGATTATCTAAAAGTATTAGAAGTGTCAAGAATAGTTTTTTGTTTTGTATTTAAGATTAGAGAATTCCATTTTAAGTACATAGCGAACAGAGAGAAAAGGATGGTGAAATCAGGTCCAAGAAAAATAAGGAAGCAGATGGAAGACAAAGCCTATAAAAGAAAAGTGATAGGTCAAAAAAGATAGCAGAGGAAAAAATACTGTGAAAAAAAGGTAAAGAGAATTTCTGAGTTCTATAGCTATCAATCATTAGTGATATCTACCAATGGTCATAGTTCTTTTTCAGAGCATTTTTCTGCCTTTAAAGTTAGACATGGACATGATTTCTTTTAGTAAATGAAATACGAGTAGAAGCATTATGAACTCTTTTGTAACAAACCTTTCTTTTTCTGTCTGTGATGTCCACTGTAAATACTATAGTGTAGATGATGTATGCTATATTAGCTCCTGGAATGAGGTTGACAGGAAGCAGAGCCTCTAGCTATCATAGACCAGTTGTGGGAATAAAAAATAAACTTGTATTTAAGCCACTGAGGTTTGAAAATTATGTGTTACTGCAACAAAATTTAGTTATCCTGACTAATTACAATCTTGAATGAAACTAAGGATAGTCAGAGATGCAGAAGAACATCCAATGAAAATATTTATTTGAATGTCTTTGGTTCTCTGTAGAATTTTAATCCTATAAAATATTTGTTTGGATGTTTTTGATTCTCTGTTGAATTTCAATTCTGTAAACATAATCTTTATTTTTTTATTTAGCTATCTTAATATTTTTGTATGTATTTTTTTAATAGTTGGCTCTTACATGAATAAATGAAGTTTCCTTTTTAACCTGCATATGTTTTGATAAGATTTATGTCTAATTAGTTTTATAATTTTTTTCAGTGGTTATATATTTAAATATTGCTTTTTGACAAATATGTCCCATATTAGGTGGGAGTTAATTAAAAATATTTTGTACCTTCTCAATGAATGCCTTATATCCTTCACCTTCTCTTCTATTTCTCAACTATTATTTTTCTTAATTCTTCTGGATATTTTCTACTGCGTTCTTTAAGTTTATGAATTTTCTATGTGCCTAAGTTTCTGTAAAACTAATTTTCTGAGTTATAAACTTCAAATATCATATTTCCTTTTCAATTCTAGATTTTTTAAGTTATTGCTTAACTAAAACTTCTAGTTCTTTCCTAAAATGTTCAAGCTGATCATTTATCTTGTGCAGACTTACATAAAGAACTTGGATTTTACCTGGATCCCCTCTGTTATCAACTATTCTCTTAATATTTTGATCAAGTTCTTTTTGATTTGTTGTTGTTATTTTAAATTAATTGCTGACTATTATGTGTAAAGTTATAGAAATTGTTTGAGTCCTAGAATGATGCTGTCTTTTTCCAGAGAGAATTTAAATTTAAGCTTAATTGTCTTTCCTAGTAGGAGAATTGCTGTGGTATAGTTCTCAAAGTTCCATCCTAACTTATGGGGATTTATGAAGGTGCTTTGCTCTGGTGGGCCTTGGAACATAAAGAAAAACAAATGATAAAATCACCAAGTGAGAACGTATAAAATTAAACAAAAAAATCTTTGATAGTGTGTTGTCACAGGCAGGTTAGCTGGGAAATAGGTAATTGATAACTTTGGAAAAAACCATGAAAACTGGTAAAATAGTACACATCTTACACTGAAAAAAAAATGTTTTAAATAAGAGCACTAGTAAAAACTTTTCTTCACATTTTCCTCAAGGGAATACAATGATACATGTCCAGAAAAGCAATAAAAGTAGCTCTCTTTTTTGATCAAAGGAATGTCTTTATGAAAACTAATGTAAAAGAGAACTTACTGAAAGAGGAAATTAAACTAAGCATTTGTAGGAGTACATAATAATAATCATGCCAAATGACTGGTGTCTCTTATTTTATAATGCCAACTATAAATACTGCCTGTTCAGTCTAACTCACTAACAATCCTAGGCATTAAAAGTAATAATTCAGGACAAAAATAAGAATTAACAATATAGCTAGTTTTTTTTACAGGAAGTGAACTAAAACTCCACAGCTCTGATTTATTTTAATTTTAATAAAATGACTATATAGTTACATATATGTTAGAAAGATATATGTTAGAAATTTGAATCTCATCACTACTGGATAATAACCTATTACAGGTGTGCATAAAAGCAATCTAATACACATTTTGAACACCATATCAGAAACAGCAATTCATTGACTACTCATACAATTTATAAGCTCTAATTTAGGTTGTAGGAACAATTGCTTCTATTGTAATTAATTCTAGCCAGGAAGTTAATCAGGCATTCATTTTTATTGGTTCACCACATGATTAATATGTTCTTGTTTGTTAGGGTGGAAGAAGAGAGCAAGCCTGATTTGGACAAATGAGAGTTTATGGCTCTTTCAATCTTTAAAACAATACAAAGGGTTTTTTTTTGTTTGTTCATTTTTTGTTGTTTCATGTGAAAACTATGGGAAAATATTTCTGAAAAGTACATGAACAGAAGGGAGACAAATCACAAAAAGGTACTTGAAATTTCATGTGTAGGATTGAGAAGAATTTAAGTTAAATACCTCCACAAAGTATATGATAAAAAGGAAAGTGACATTGGCAAGTAGAAGAGGATGAATGTATATAATTGCAATATCTGAAAACATGTTCCTGATCGTAGAAATAATTAGGGCTAAAATATGGATGTGGGTTGAGAGAGAAGTAAAAGCACTATAATGGATCTTAATAGTTTTTAATGTTTGAAGGATGCCAACAAGGTAATGTTAAAAGGTGAATCATTCCATTTATCCTGCAAGCTAACTCACATGTGGGCTTCACTAAGGAATACTGCTAAATATATCTAGAAGTTTTCAAGTGAAATCAAAGCAAATTAATTCTCACAGGGTGGTAATTTTTCTTTGCATGCATTTTCCCCAGCATAGCACTCTTTCCATCAAATTCTTTGGAGGAATGCCTGTTGAAGGCTGTGATATATTCTCATATCACAAGGCAGTACATGTAGATAGATATGAGTTCACAGAGATCATATATTTATTTCACTAATGATCTGTCAACTACTCTTCTCTCATAATAAATGGTGAAGTGGTTATCTAAACAACAGACTAAAGATTTTTCAGGAAGGGTGTGACTATTTTAGAGAAATCTGTAAACAAATATATTATTCCAGGTTTAATATAATTTTTTTAAAATATTTTATTTAGTATTTCCAGAGGGAGGGGAAGGGAGAGAGGCAGAGAGGGAAACATCAATGTATAGTTGTCTTTCACCTGCCTCCAGCTATGGATCTGCCTGGAGACCTGGCTTGCAACCTGGTTATGTGCCCTGCCTGGGAAATCGAACCAGCAACCTTTGGATTCGAAAGCCAGCACCTATCCACTGAGCCATCAGCCAGGGCTCCCAGGTTTAATATAATCTTAATAACAGATCAATTAACAAGTGATTACCTGGTTTACATATTTCTTATTGCCTCATTAATTTTTTGAAAAATGCTTAGAAAATATATCTTTTTCCATTTGTTACTGTTATAAATGTAGTCAAGTTTTAAATAACCCATTAGAAGTATTTTAATGGTGTCATCCAGGGTTGTATGATAGTTGCTAGTATTTTCAGTGTACTACTCAAGGTATATATATAGCCCTGGCTGTTAAGGCTCAGTTGGTTGGGTGTCATTCTACAGACTGAAAACTTGCTGGTTTGATTCCTGATCAGGGCACATGCCTGGTCCTAGTCAGAAGTACATGCAGGAAGCAACCAATCTATGTTACTCACTCATATATCAATGTTTCTCTTCATACCTTTCTCTTTCCCTCTCCCCCTCTCTAGAATCAATAAAAGAAAAAATAATTAAGGTATACATATAATCACAGATATGTTTCTATTTGTTTGTGATTTATGCTGCATCCAACAGATGCCAAAAATATACAGGTGAATCATAATGATCTTAAAATATTGTTTACTAGAACAATGATCAAGAATATATGTTTAGTTAATATGCAAAAGGATCAAAAGTATTCAGCAAACATTTAAACTCTAGGTAATTTGATTAAAATCAACTATAAATGACAATCTAACAACCCTTGGGAAAAGAAGGATGATTGTGTCCACAGAAGCTTCAAAATGATCACATCATTAAGTGGCATTTAAAAGTAATCTTAGGTGTCAAAGCTAATACATGTTCAAATGTCAGATTGATAAACACGGCTGATAGTTGAACAGTAGTTTAGTCCATAAGGAACTGGAAAAACAAAGCAAATAAATAACTAAATTAGTACCAGTCTAGTTAAAACTATTTTTGTGTCATAGTGTACATAGAAAACCCTGTAGGCTCCACCAAAATACTAGTCAATTTAAAAGGTGAATTTGGCAAAATAGTGGGATATAAGGTCAATATTCAGAAATCAAAGGCATTTTTGTACATCAACAATGAAATATTAGAAATGGAAACTAGGGAAAATATCCCATTTATGAGAGCAACAATAAAAAT
The DNA here is from genome assembly GCA_004026585.1 of Noctilio leporinus. Lineage (NCBI taxonomy): Eukaryota > Metazoa > Chordata > Mammalia > Chiroptera > Noctilionidae > Noctilio > Noctilio leporinus. Next base: position 89,098 of record PVIW01005775.1, on the reverse strand, counting down.
AAAGTACCTAGGAATAAACCACAGAATACTGAAAAAAGATACTAAGGAAGATACAAATAAATGGAAGCAGATACCATGTTCATATAATGGAAGAATTAACATCATTAAAATGTCCATACTACTCAAAGCAATCTATAGGTTCAACACAATCCCTATTAAAATGCCAATGACATATTTCACAGAACTAGAACAAATATTACAAGAATTTATATGGAACCAAAAATAACACCAAATAGCCCCAGCAAACTTGAGAAAGAAGAACAAAGTAGGAAGAATCAAAATATCTGATATCAAACTATATTATAGGGCCACTGTAATCAAAACAGTCTGGAACTGGCATAAAAATCAACACATGCATTAATGGAACAGAATAGAGAGCCCAGAAATGAACCCAGGTTCCTAAGGTCAATTAATATTTGACAAAGGAGGCAGGAGCACAAAGTAAATATAGCCCCTTTAATAAATGGTGTAGGGAGATTTGGATAAGAACATGCAAAAAAAGAAAGAAAGAAAGAAAAAGAAAGAAAGAAAGAAAGAAAGAAAGAAAGAAAGAAAGAAAGAAAGAAAGAAAGGAAAGGAGACCACCATTTTACACCATATACCAGAACAAACTCAAGACAAATAAAAGATTTAAATATAAGCTGTGACACCATAAAAGTCCTAGAGAAAAATATAGGCAGGAAAATTTCAGATATCCCAAGGAGCAATATTTTTGCTGATATATCTTCTAGGGCAAGGGAAATAAAGAAAACAATAAACAAATGGGACTATATCAAACTAAAAAGCTTCTGCTCAGCTAAAGAAAATATCAAAATGAAAAGGGAGCCAACCATATGGGTAAACATATTTGCCAGTGACAAGGATTTGATCTCCAAAATACATAAAGAACTCATAAGACTCAACATCAGGAAGACAAACAATCTAACTTAAAAAATGGGCAGAGCCCTGACTGGTGTAGCTCAGTGGATAGGGCTGTGAACCCAAGGGTTGCTGGTTCAATTCCCCAGTTGGGGCACATAACCAGGTTGCAAGCCTGATCTCCTGTCAGGGTCCCCAACTGGAGGCAGGTGAAAGGCAATCACACATTGATGCTTCTCTCCCTTTCTTCCTCCTTCCCTGACCTTCTCTCTGAAAGTAATGAATAAAATCTTTAAAAAGAAAATAAATGGGCAGAGGACCTGAACAGGCACTTGTCCAAGGAGGACACACAGAGGGCCTATAGACATATGAAAGGATGCTGAAAATCAGAAAAATGCACATTAAAACAATAGTGAGATACCACTTAACACAGGTCAGAAGGGCCATCACTAACAAATCAATAAACAAGTGCTGAAAAGCGAACCCTAGTGCACTCTTGGTGGGAATGCAGACTCACATAGCCACTGTGGAAAACGGTGTGGAATTTCCTCAAAAAACTAAAGATTTTGATCGAGCAATTCCACTGCTGGGATGATACTGGAAGAATCCGGAAACACCAATTCAGAAGAACCTGTGCACCCCTATCTATGTTCATAGTAGCATTACTTACAACAGCCAAGTGCTGGAAACAGCCTATGTGCCCATCAGTGGATGAGTAGATCAAAAAACTGTGGTACATTTACACAATAGAATGCTATGCAGTAGAAAGAAAGAAGGAACTCTTACCTCTCACAACAGCATGGATGGAACTAGAGAGTATTATGATAGTAGAATAAGCCAGGTGGTAAAAGACAAATGCCATGTGATCATACCTATAACAGGAACCTAATGAATAAAACAAGCAACTAAGCAAAATCAATCCAAGGGCACAGAAACATGGAACAGACTGACAGTCACCAGAGAGAAAAGGAGAGGGTGATAAAGGAAGAGAGAAGGGGAAAGGGTATAGTCAAGGAACATGTATAAATGACCTATGGACATGGACAATAGGGTGGGGACTGACTGTGGGAGTAGGAGGTGGCTGGGCAGTGGAAAACAATGGTGGAAAAATTGGGACAACTGTAATAGAACAACAATAAAAATTTTAAATAAATAAATTAAATAAATTACTCTAGAGTCAGGGGGACCTTCTGTATTTCACGCTAGTTTAGTTGTCTATTGCCTATGAAGACAAAATTTAAATTACAGTATGTTATTCCTTGGTCTAGTTGATATTTCATGCAAAATTTAAATAGGGACATAATGTCTTTATGAAATAAAATCACATTATGTCAAGCTATGTATAATGCTTTAAAAAATAAAGACACTATATTTCTTGTACCTTAATATTTGCTCTTTAGCACAGTAAACGAGCTATACTATTAAAGCATTACCAACAATCATGTTGCTTCCCATCTAGCCTTAGCCCAAATTAATACCATAAGTTTTCCAGGCTACACCAGCCGAGAACACATATCTATTATACTTTAAGACATTTTAAGAGTATTTTTATACTCTTTGTTCAAGTACATTGAACCACTAGATAAGAAAAAAAGTTTCTTTGTTCAACCTATAGGAATAGAGTGTACTTTTTGTACAATTACCTCCTATAAAAATGAGAACATAATATGTAAATCTCAAATGGAAATTACTTTTAGTTGCAGATGCTAAACCTCAATTGAACAATTTCCTTACATAACAGTTATTTTCCAGGGATTTAAGTGTAAAATCAAACTTACAAATGTCCATTAGATGCTCTTTCACTTAATATTATGGTGTTTAAAAATCAAAACTATTAAAGTAATAAAGTAAAATCCTCCCTAAAAATAATGTAAATTAATGAAATTATCTGAACTATTTTGAGTAATTTGTGAAATAGAATTCTTATAGATTTGTAATTGAAGGAAGTATGAGGAGATATTGGTTTAAGAAAACATTAATTTGTCCTGGTTGGGGTAGCTCAGTGGATTGAATGCTGGCCTTTAAATCAAAGGGTCACCAGTTGGATTCCTAGTCAGGGCACATGACTAGGTTGCAGGCCAGGTCCCCAGCTAGGGCAAGCAAGAGGCAACCATACATTGATATTTCTCTCCATTTCTCCCTCCTTTCCCCTTCTCTAAAAATAAATAAATAAAGATCCTAAAAAAGAAAAATTTATTTTCACTATATTTGCGTCAGATTTTATAAATTGACACTTAAAATAACTGAAAAATGAACTGTCCTTCATTCTTTACAGTGTCAATTAAATGTTACATTTGAGAATGGTCAAATGTACTATTTTATGTGAGGAATCTCTTCCTTTGCAATAAATAATCACATAATATGTTTAATAAACACTTTAATAATCATGTGATTTTATTTTTCTGGAGTTAAGAATATCTGGTACATATTTTTGGTTGTTATTTGCTAAACCATGAACAATATAGTTTACGATAAATCATTTCCTTTTTAATCCATTTCCTTTTGTTATAAAGAAGGTCACCTTATATATCTGATGCTCAGAATTTGTATCTATCTTGATAGAAACATTAAAGGAAGGGGAAATAATCATTTATAAAAAGAATTGATAATGGATCTATAAATACATGGAAGAACAAAAAAGTTAACCTAGTTCCATGTCCAAACTCAAGAAAAGGATGGACTTACAATGGCAACATTTCATGGATTCCTTCAGTCATGAAATATCCTATTCCCATAAAAGAGGGCACTCAGAATTCAATTGTATTTTATTCACATCTTTAAGTTTTCCACTTTTCAAAGTAGGCTTAGAAAGATCAAAGGACTTGGAACTGCTCATTGACATTATGCTAGGGGAAGCATTGTACTTGGGGTTTCAATCTGCCATTTCCAAAAGGCATCATTTTGAGTTTTGTTTTTTACTATCAGAGTGCTTTTTAGCCTGTAGATAGTGTATGAGCATGGAGAATTCTGTTTGTTCTTTCAAAAATAGTCCAAAACATTTCAATCTTTGTGAAAATTTCTTGAAGCTTAAATAGAAAATAAATTCAAAGTCAAATTCCCTATTAAGCCATCCATGTTACTTGTTTCTTATTCCACTGAGAACAGTATATCATAGTTGTACTAAGACTAAAATAAGCTCAATATAAAAATGGGAATAAACTATACGAAAGTCTTTGATTTCACCTGAAAGTCAAACAGAGCTTGAAGTTGTACAAGGACACTCCAGTTTTTATTTTATTTTTAAGCTTTAAAAAATGGCACAGTTGTCTACATCAGTGGCCATGTCTTATTTAAAATCACTTTATAGGAAAACAATGAAATATATATATATATATATAGACACACACACACACATGCATATATATATTGATATTGATATAATTGCATGTTTGTATATGTGTGTCTAAAATTTCAGAGACCTATGGAAAATACAGACAAAAAAATACCTGCTATTGATCCATGAAACATTTCATTGGATTATTATTCTTTTTAATTGTTGGAGAAAATGGGTGAAGAAATTGAATTATTGGGTCAATGGAATTGACATCAAGTGAAAAAATGTTATTTTGATATTTCTAAAGCAATGAAGATTCAATTTTAATATTTAGTGTGGTCTCATGACTAAGATAATATGTGTGACACTGGGCATTTAGAATTTTGAAGGATCTAGTTATCATATACTATATATAGAAAATAAAACTAAAAGAAAAAGATTAATTTGATAAGATTTGATACATATTTCCTTCTAATAAATACTCAATAGGGATAACATCAGGCTTATAGCACCTACTTTTGAACAGCATTAAACATTCTTCTCTAAAATAAGGGAAATTAATGTATTTTCATAAACTATCTGACATGATAAAGAAATTTGGGCTATAACCTTTTTTTAAGGTCCAGGATGAAGACAATGCTATTCATCTCCAAGAAAGAAATATTAGCAAATGATGCTGATGTGCCAAGAGTCCTATGAAACCTCAAGGATCAAATATAGGAGAGTGAAGAGAAGAGATGAGAAGTAAATTTTATTGTATGAAGATTTTCTTTTGAAAAGGTGGCATTATAATATTTTAACAGAATTATTCATGCTTCATCACCATTCTGCTGATATTTTATACATGCTCTCTTTCTGTCTCTCACACACACAGACACACAAACAAATAAACAAGGAGGAGTCCATTTTTTCCTTTAATATTTTCCAAAAATAAAATTTGCCTTTTTGTATCTCCTTAGATCTTTAAATGAGTTTTAAAGCTTTTTTTTTATTCTTTTCCTTATTACTTTTAAAACACACAACAATTAAAATATTTATACAACACTCAATATTTTAAATATGTAATTTATGAAGTATGGTTACAAAGTGAACATTTGTCAATTACCATGAAGCACAAGTATGAGAACATTACCATGAACTTATATTACCTACATATTCTTTCTCAGTTCCAGTACCTTGATTCTATTACCCTTGGAGTACATCCGCTACTCAACTTTTCAAGATAATTCCAAACTGATTTGCAAAGTGGTTGAACTAATTGACCCTTTCACAAAAGGTGAAGTAAGTCATATGTTTTCATTTCTACATCAGTGCTTGTGTGTGTATACATACATACACACATACATACACACACACACACTTTTTTTTCAATATATTGGCTAGGCAAAAGACATCGAACTATATTATTGATATTTATATTTTCCTGATGTTAAATGAAGTACTTTTAATTAAATTTATTTTTCTTGTAAAACACATGTTATATTAGTTATATATTTCTGTGTAACAACTTATTACAAATTTAGTTTAAAACAAAAGGCAATTATATGGCAAAGTTTCCATGGGTCAGGATTCAAAACATGGTTTAACTGGGTCCTCTGCTTAGCAATTCACATGGCTACAATCAAGGTGATGGCCAGACTACATTTTCACCTGGACACTCAAAGTGGAAAGAATCCATTTCTAAGCTCACTCAGGTTGTTGTCAGACTTCATTTTGCTTGGCTGCAGGACTGATGGGCTTCTCTATGACTGTCAGCAGGAAGACACCCTCACATCCTAGAGGTTACCTTCAGTTCCTAGAGGCTGTCAATATTTCTTTGCTAGAAGGACTTTCTCAAAATGGTAGTTTATTTTGAGCACATAGGGAGAGCCTTTAGCACTCCTTTAGCAAACAGTTTATGTAACATAACACAATTTTAGTAGTGACGTTCCATCACCTTTGCCATACTCTATTGGTTAGAAACAAGTCACCATTCCTGCCCACATCCAAGGGGAGGGGATTACACAGATACTTGAACAGCTGGAGGAAGGAATCATGGGGATGACCACTCCAGCATCTGCCACACTTGTTCATGTTTTTACCTTATTATATTATTTGGTATTTTTCTTCTTAGCAATTGATATATTTTTATATGTTATGTTGTCAATTAAGTTATGTATGTTTTCTACTAGTATGTGATTTTTCTTCCCACCTCTTTATACTGCAGAAACAAATATTCTTAATTTTAATGGAGTCAAATTCATCAGTTAGGTTTCTATGTTTATCCACTCTTTATAACTTTTTTTAGAAAGATGATCTAAGTCTTTCAATAAAATGTAATGGTTTGCACTTCAATTTTATTTGACTTGATATGTTTCTGGGTTCTATAATCTGTCCTGCTAGTCAATATATCTGTCCATTGAACCCAATGCTCTACTCTATTAGCTCTACAGAAAACTTCAATAGAAGCCTCTCTTCTTGGTTATCTTAACATCTGTTAACATCCACAAATTCCCTTTGAACATTTTAATTGGGCTTAATTAAATCTAGACATCAAAATAAAAACATTCCATGCTCATGGAAAAAAGACAATACAATTTTTGTATATCACTTCATTTGTTTGTTTTTCTTAATGTCTTTAAATATAATTATATATTTTATTTGGTCTTGCACATATTTAAAGTTACCTTATAATTTCTGTTGCTATTTTAAATTGGAGTTTTTGTTTAATTATATTTCCTATTCAGGGGTTGTGTAGTTGTTCTTGGTGAGTAGAAATGTAATGTATTTGTATGCACTGACACACTGATGTTACAGCCAACCATTTGGGTAAACTCCCTTATTGTGTCTAATAATTTGTTCATAAGTTCTTTTGGTTGGGTTTATGTAAAGAGTCATATTATTTCCACATAATAATACTAATTTATTCTTTCCCATCTTTAAGTTATCGTTTCTTTCATCTTACTATAATATCCAATGTAATAATGCATCGTAATATAAATGTTTGTAACCTTGTTTTTCTCTTGATCTTTAAGGAAATGTTACTGGTATCTCTCCCATTAAGAATGATGTCTCCCTCCTTCCCATCCTTTGTTCTCCCTTCTTAGTGATACTGAAGAAGGTATGTTTCCTCAAGTGGGTAAGGAGTGGAGCAGTTGTTGCCACAGTTGCCCAAAGAGAACTGCCAGAGCTCTACAATAACGAGGAGGATCTCCAAACAGGGGAAGCCTGACCCTTTCAGGTGGGTAAACATCTTCAGAAAGCGGTGGACCCTCGTAGAATGTTTAAAATCATGTGATGGTAAAGGATCTGTCTGTGAAAGAGGACAGTCAGGTGTGAGAAATCATAACCCAAGTAGGGCAAGACTGGCATCCATGTGGGAGGAGGTCAAGATTCTGACTTTTGGGGTCTTTTTAGAGTTCTCTCTCAATTAATAGGACTGATTCAGGTTATCAATATGATATTGTAGAAATGACAGTGTGTTAGCTGAAGCTAGATCACAAAGGATATTGAGCATTCAGTCTTATCTTGGATAATTTGTTCTGTGGCATGTCAAGTTAATACTATGAGGACACTGAAAATAGTCTATGGAGAGGCCCACATGAAAAGGAAGAAAAGCTTTCTGACAACAGCCACCAAGAAACTAGTGCTACCAACCAACAATTGTGAGTGAGCCATCCTGGGAATGGATCCTCCAGACCCAGTCAACCCTTAAGAAGACTGTAGCTCAGAGCAACATCATGACTTCAACTTCTTAAGAGTCCTTCCTCCACAGCTACTCAATTAAGCTACCTCTGAATTGCTGATGGAAATAGAACCCAAAAAATTCTGTGAAGGAAAAAGTTTAGTATGCATATTCTGACTCAACTGCAAGTTTGAGTCCTCTTGTTAAACTCCCTGCCTTATCACCAAAGTACTGATCAGAAAAGGGGACACAGTGTTCTAAGGAACTTCAGTCTGTTGTTACAAAAATGAATGAAAAAATCTTGAGAACAGTGAAGATTCCTTCCAGGTATGCACATGCAGCTGAAGTTCCCTCCTTGCTTTCCACAGGCAATAAGACTCTTTAGTGTGGCAAACTAAGACTTCAGTAAACCTTAATTAACTTCTACTTTCATCATGGACACATTTGAACATGGATTCACATAGTCTCGGAGTCAACTTATTTTAACTTTCTAAACATAAACCTCCCCTGTCCTATCAAGAATGAGCAAATGGAGACAGGTTCAGACACAGGAACAGGGCCAATCTGAGAAGCAAAACAAATGCTTCCTTGTGACATATTTTGGTTTTACTTCAAGAAATAGAAGAAAACTTTATAAAATCTATAACATATTATCAGTGACTTTAGAGGGTTAGGCATTTTTTAGCAATCAAAGATATGAAAGTAAAACTGTCATATCTTGGTCTTTCAAATTGCTAAGGAATTTTAATTGCTATTATTCTGTGTTAGGGAAGGGAAATAGAAACTCTTAGGCAATGTTAATTGAAAAATAAATTGGTATGTGCATTCTGAAAGGAAATTTAAAATATGAAGTAAAACCTTTAAAATAATCAGATTTCCTGATCTAGTAATTGCACTTCTAGGGTTTTATCATTGTAAACTAATCAGTGAGACACACTAAATGTATATTCAAGTTATTTATTGTGTTAATTAAAATAGAAAATAATCTAAAATATCTAACATTAGAGAATCAGTAAATAAATGTTTCTATAGAAATACCATACAATTTTCATTTGACTAATCAAAAGAAACTTAGCTCGTAAGTCCTCACTTTAATTTGAACACAAAGAAAATAATTGAAATAAAGATAGACAATAGTTCTGTTATCTATGTTCAATTATTTCAAATAAGTTAAATCAGGATTCTCTTTCTTCTCATTCTCTATTTTTCTCATTCTAGACGATTTAAGTCCCCAGGAAATTTCTTAATGTCCCCAACTTAATAGATAAGCATATGTTTTTTACAGATCATATTTTTTTCCTCCTGACTTACTTGGCCTGATTTTTAGTGTGCTCTGGTAACCAATGCAATTCATTGCACCTACTATTTATGTCCCATCATAACTTCCAAAGTCAAAATTTATTCTTTGAGTCTGCCTTGTCATAATTCCAGTACTTTACTACTTGGCAGACCCTCTTAGCATTTTTTAATCTTTTTGTAACCTGAAACTAAGGAAGCCTCAGCTGTTTTCACTGTACCATTCTAGAGTACTCAAGACTTTCTCCATAGAGCCCTCTCTTGCCACAGCTTTCATGGCACTTAGGCGCAGTGTTGTATGTGAAAACTCTCATTAGCCCTTCAGCCTTCATGATTCTACCTTGCAAAGCCTTGTGCTTGGGGACCTGCCACCCCCACATCCAGAGTTTCAATGCTAGAAGAAGCCTTAATAACATTGTTCGCTTAGTTGTCATGCTCGCTGATATCCTGCCCCCATTCAATTGGTTGTACTTTTAACCCATTGGAAGGGAAAGAGCTCTTAAGGGAATTACTCTAGAATTTATTTTATAAATTCTCGCTTTAAGTCTTCCAGACTCTGGCTTCTTGGAACCTGGAATCCCATTCTATCTCATCGAAGCATGATTTTCACAGGTAAAAGCTTTTTCTTCTAGATTGTAATAAAGTTCAAAAAACAAAAACATTTTCTGCTTCAGTTAAAATAGATTTTTTGAAGATGTATATAATTTTATGTTCAGGAGAGGGTGTGTTTAAGCTAACTACATTCAGGAAAATGTGACAAAAAATTAGGGGAAGCAATCTTTTACTATTTCATTCATACAAACACAGGATAGGGCAAAAGTAGGTTTACAGTTTATATAAAAAAGAATATAGTCAATAATAAATAGATAAGAATAAACTCTGTTTCACATACTCACAATTCTACGTGGACTTTTATCTCACTGTATATAAATGAAAAAAAATTAAAATTCTACATTTAGAGTGGTTATGTGTCCATATTCTATTTTTCTGTTTTGGTTTTCTATAATGCTATTTCTATAATGAATATTTTGTTTGTGTGAGCTGACACAATTATTATAAAAACACTTAATTTTTTGTATAATATTTCTTAGCCTCACTCTTTCTGATATTGTTATTGTTAATACATTTGAAACCATCTTTTTTTTTTTTGAAATCATTCCTCACTCCTTCCCTCATTATTTGAATCTGTGTTATTCTGGATCAAGAATAAAGTCCTCCAAATTTCTTCTGCAGAAATACACCCTATGATATATGTTAAATGACTTGTTATCAAACCAAAAAAATAATTTACAGGGAAACCTTCCAGTCAAGATAGTAGATAGGTAGATTCAGTATTTGCCTCCTCCCACAACCACATCAAAATTACAACTAAACTGCAGAACTGCCATCATTCAAAATCACCTGAAATCTAGCTAAAAAGAATTCTTATAACTAAGGATATAAAGAAAAACCATAGTAAAACTAATAGAAGGAAGCCCTGGCTGGGGGCGCAGTGGATAAAGTGCCAGCCTGCAAACCCAAAGGTCACTGGTTTGATTCCCAGCCAGGGCACATAACCAGGTTGCAAGCCTGGTCTCCAACCAGGTCCATAGCTAAAGGCAGGTGAAAGGCAACCATACGTTGATGTCTTTCTCCTTTTCTGCCTCTCCCCCTTCCCCTCTAAAAGTAATAAATAAAATATTAAAAAATAATAAAATAAAACTGATAGGAAGGGCACAGACACAGGAATGGCTAGGCCTATACCCACATGTTAAAAATCAGAAGGGCTTTCTCTGTTGCAAAAAAATCCCTGAGGAGTGAGGGGTCCAAGACCCACATCAGGCACCCCAGCCCAGGTTCCAATGCCAGGAAAAAGTCACTATACTTTTGGCTGTGAAAACCAGCAGCAATGGGCTGAGCGAGACTGAGGGCTTCTGAAGTCCTAGATGTTCCCCCTAAAGGCCCCACACAGATGTATTCAGATTCACTTGTTCTAAGTTCCAGCACTGAGGCAGCTTCTTGAAAGGTGCCAGAGACATACAAGGAAGAAATGAATTATCTGGCATCAGGATTAGAGCTGGGCAGGGTGGGGGATAGTTTTGAATCAGATAGAATTACTGGCAGAGTCCATTGTTCCTTTGTTGAGCCCTCCCCCAGACAGAGTTGGAAGGCATGCATCCTGTCTGATTCTCTATCAATATGGCTAACATTTTCCACCCTACCCTGATGATTCCCTGTGACCCTGCTCCATTGAACTTACAAGCCCACAAAAGCCTTTTCTATACAAGTGGCTTGTCTTGGCTCATGCTGCAAACCTTTCTAATATCCCTCAAACTCTAAGAAGAAGAATATGGCCCTAGAGGGCCATACAACTCTTGATAAATGGCCCCAGGCCCACTATAAAAGATAGCCAGCCTTGATTCACAGCTTGGTCTCCAGGGCACCTCCAAGCCTAGCACAGATTATAGCCATTTACAGATCACTCTATAGCTAATGGTGGGTTGCCCAAGGCAAGGCACAGGTAGCAGCTAATTTTCACCTGCATCTGACTTGAGACCTCAGAGCCAACACACCTGGTGAATAGCTTTAGGCCACACCAGAACACTACCCATTCACCTCCATGAACAACAAACTCAAGGGGCAGATTCATTGGACACCAGAGCCCTGATAAAATTAGTTTTGCTCCATGAGTTCAACTCTTTTACAGCAGATCATCTGCTGTAGTTGCAGCCAGTCCTCATAGCCAATCAGCCTGGAGATAAGTCTCTTCCACTGATATACCAACAGCAATTGAAGTTCAACTACAACAAGAAGATGCACACAATACACACGAGGGACACACCTGGGGTGCTCAGGTTGGGTGACAGGGAAGGCTGTGCCACTGGACACTACAGGATACCTACTACATAAGCCTACTCACTCTACTGAGACTAGGAGATGTAGCAGCTCTACCTAAATACAGAAACTAACTAGGATGGCAGCCAAAATTAAGAGACAAAGAAACATGTCCCAAATGAAAAAACAAAAATCCAAAAACAGAACTAAATTAAGATAAGCAATCTACCAGGTGCAGAGTTCAAAAAACTGATTATAAGAATGCTCGATGAAATCTCAGTGAAAACTTAAAGAGATAAAAAACAAAAATGGAGATTAAAAACAAAAACAACCACTCAGAAATGAAGACTATAATAGCTGAAGTGAAGAATACATTACAGAGAATCAAAAGAATAGATAAAGCAGAGGATTAAATCAGTGTTTTAGAAGATAAAGAAGCAGAAAATACACAATTCAAAACAGAGGGGGGGAGAGGGAGGAGAGTGGGGAGAGGGGGAGAGAGAAAGAGAAAAGAAGAAGAAGGAGGAGGAGAAGGAGGTGGGCAGAGGGGAGGGGGAGGAGAAGAGGGAAGGGGAGGGGAGGGGAAAATATGAGCATAGTGGAAGGAGCCTCTGGCACAACTTTAAGCATACCAATATTCACATCATGGAAGTGTCAAAAGGAGAAGAGAAAGAGCAAGGAATTGGAGACATATTTGAAAAAAATAATGATGAAAATATTATCTAACCTGGTGAAGAAATAGACACACAAAAATTCAGGAACTACAGAGTCCCAAACATGATGAACTCTAAGAAGCTCAGACCAAGACACATTATGATTAAAATGCCATAGATTAAAGACAAAGAGACAAAGAGAGAATCTTAAAAGCAGCAAGAAAAAATTAGTTAACTGCCTACAAGAAAGTTCCCCAAAATTGTCAGTTGACTTTCAACAGAAATTTTGCAGGACAGAAGAGATTGAACAAAACATTCAAAGTGATGAAAATTAGGGACCTATAACCAAAATTACTCTATCCAGCAAAGCTATCATTTAGAACTGAGGTATAGATAAAGAGCTTACCGGACAAGAAAAAGCTAAAGAAATTCATCACCACCAAACCAGTATTACAAGAAATGTTAAAGGGTTAGAAAAAGAAAATTTTAAATAATTTAAAAATATAAAACTAGGCCACTAACTTACACCATACACAAAAATAAACTCAAAATGGATAAAGAACTTAAAGGCAGGTAATAAAACCATAAAAATCCTAGAAGAAAACCTAGGTAGTAAAATCTCAGATATTCAATATAAAAATGTTTCTGTCAATATATCTTTTAAAATAAACAAATGGAACGCAACCATACATTGATAAATAAATAAATAAATAAACAAATGGGACTACAACAAATCAAAAATGCTTCAGGATAGCTAAAGAAACTATCAGAAAGAAAAATAGGGAACCCTCTATATGAGAGAACACTTTAGCCAATGATACATCTGACAAGGGTTTAATTTATTTCCAAAATATATGAAGAACTAACAACCCAATGCCAGAAAGAAAACCTAATAAAGTAATAGGCAAAAGACCTGAAAAGATACTTCTCCAAAGATGACATACAGAGGGCCTATTTACAAGAATATAACCCAAAGATTTGGAAACACCAATACAAAAGACATACAGGCACCTTTATGTTTATAGCAATGCTATTTACAACAGCCAAGATTTGGAAGCAGCCTAAATGCCCATCAGTAGATGAATGGATAAAAAAAGCTGTGATACATTTTACACAATGAAATATTACACAGCAGTAGTAAAGAAACAACTCTTACATTTTGCAAAAGTATGGATAGATTAGAGAAAATTTATCTAAGTGAACTAAGCTAGTCAGTGAAAGAAAAATAGTACCACATGATCTCACTTATATGAGGAATTTACTGAATACAATAAACTAAGACAAAATAGTAACAGAAGCTTAAATACATTTAACAGAGAGGCAAAAGCAAACAGGATGAAGGATGTGAAGTGATTTTTAAAAAAATTTTATTTATTATTTTTAGATAGAGGGGTAGGAAGAGAGGCAGAAAGAGAGAGAGCCATCAATGTATGGTTGCCTTTCACCTGCCTCCAGCCACAGACCTGGCTGGAAACATGGCTTGCAACCTGATTATAAGCACTGGCTGGGAATCAAACCAGCGACCTTTGGGTTTGCAGACTGGCACCTTATCCACTATGCCACCATCCAGTGTGGTGAAGTGATTTTAATCAAAGAACATTTATGTACAATCCCTGGGCACCGACAACAATATGGTGACTGACATGGGGAAGAGAGAGTGTGGGGCTGGGGAAGAAGTTGGGGAAAGGAAAGTGGGAACAACTGTAATAGCATAAAGAATTAATTAAGTAATTAAAATAAATATATGAATAATAAAATGACAATAAGTACATATCTATCAAAATTACTTTAAGTACAGAAATATTAAGTGCTGACTACAAAAGACTCATTTCAGATGGAAAAGTCACAGTGACTGAAGATAAAGGGATGGAAAAAGATATTCATCCAAATGGAAACAAAAAAATATTAAAAAAGGAAAAAACTGGGGTAGAAATACTTTTAGCAGAAAAAACAAACTTTAAAATGAAGGCTGTAACAAGAGACAAAAAGGATCCAGAAATTTCACTTCTGCATATCTATCCATAAAAACCCAAAACACTAAGTTAAAAAGACATATACATTCATATGTTCATTGCAGCATTATTTACAATAGCCAAGATATAGAATCAACCCAAGTGTCTATTCATAGATGAATTGATAAAGAAGTAGTACATACATACAATGAAATATGGCTCAGCCATAAAAAAAAAAAAAATATGAAATCTTGTCACCTGTACAACATGATGGACCCAGGGGTTATTGTGCTGAACAAAATAAGTCAGAGGAAGACAAATGCCTTATGATTTATTTCATTTATATGTGGACTTTTAAAAATAAAATAAATGAACAAGCAGACCAAATGTAGACTCATTGGTGCTCGGAGAACATTATGACAGTTGCCCGATAGAGTGGGGGGTGGAGTTTGGGGAATGAGTGAAAGGATTAAGACACACAGATTGGTAGTTACAGAATAGTCATGGGGATGTAAAGTACAGCACAGGGACTATAGTCAATAATACTATAATAGCTATGTATGGTGTCAGATGGGTACTAGATTTATTGGGTGATCATTTTGTAAGTTATATAAATATCTAATCAATGGGTTGTACATCTGAAACTAATGTAATATTGTCCATCAAATGTAATTTTAAACTTTTTAAAAATATAATTTAAATAAATAAATTATAGAACCGATAGTAACTGGTTGGCTTTAGACCTGAATTCTTTCTATCTGATATACTCTTACTAGTAATTTAGTTTCCAGTCAAGATTTTTCTCGATTAATGCTTTGGGTTTAGCTTTTTCATTATCTTGTTTTTTAGGATTAAATAGAATGTCCAATGTTCCTGTGATTTTATCATTTGAACACAACCAAGATCCGCCTGAAAAAGAAGATATAGGCTATTAAAATCCCTATTCTTTAGTTCAACAGGGCCTAAGCATAAAAACATTCAGGAAGAAATTCAATACTTTTTTTCAAGTATGTTTTTGTTTCTCTTAAAATACTCTATTCCCCCAGGTACCTAGAGTCTCTTGGACAATACCCAAGAGAGAATTTTAAGTAACTAGTGTGTTTCTTATTTGTTGACTGCTGTTGAGGTTTTTCCCTTTAAATGCAAGATGGCTTAGAACAATTTTTCAAGACAACAGGGAATTTACTGTAGTTGAAAGAAGAATATAGAATTTTAGAGTATAATTTTGATGGAAAAACCAAAGCAAAGAATCTCTAATGTATACTGAAAAAGAGCATGTTTGGATCTGCTACATTGCAACAGAATGATGTCTCTTCTCACTCAGGCTGAAGTTGATGGCCTCATCTCTTTCTCCCTAAAATAATGTATTTAATATAGTTTGAGTAAACTCTTTTAAGTAAACTAAAATGTTTTCAGATTATTGAATAAACCTGTAGTGCCAATATTTAAGTGGGTTATAATAGGTGGAAGATAATGTAAACATCTGTTCTTCTATCATATAAGATAGACAAACATATCTTATTTACCAAAGAATCGTTTGGAGGCTATTAATTGTATTTCTATTTATTTAAAAACATCTTTGTTAAGGAAGACTTTATAAAGAAATGCAAAGTAATTTTTAGAGATTCCAGTGTTGTTTTACAGATAAAATTATCCTAGCTCTCTCATTATAATTTACTGAAATCTAGAACCAGAGAAGCATCTTGATATTATAGTTCATTGTGCGAAAGCTGATTTCTGGAAACTGCCAAGACTATGTTACACCGATTCCTATTCTTATTCTTAATTTTTTTTAATGGACAGTGAAGCTCTCCATTCCCTCCATTTCATGTTTGATAGCTGAGTCACAGTTTTATTTATAAGACATCTGCCTCCCCCTTTACACATCTCTGAAACTAAAATCAGAAAATAATTATATCCAATTTTAAATTCAATCAGCTACCAAACCATTTAAAGCAATGGATTTCATTTCAGCCACTCTTTGCCTATGACCCCTATGTGATAAAAAAAACAAAACAAAAAAACAAAAAAACTGTCAAGAGCTAAGCATGTGCAGAGGATGATCAAAATTCAATTTAAATCTGTCCAAGTGTAGGATTATTGATAGTAGTCATGGCTCTAGTGATTGACTTGAACCCCTCAGAACATTGTATTTTCCAAAAAAAAATGATCGGTGATATTTTAACTACCCTAAGCTCCAAAGTGTAGGTGCCAAATACATATCTTTGCCTGGCTCATGGAAATTTAGTGTGCTGTGAGCTTTACAAAAAAATAGACATTTATAGAGCTTTCTAGAGCCAACAGGACAGGAAATGAAACAAATAGTCATTAAGATGGTCAGTGTGTATGGCTACTTTTAAAATCAGGGTTGTTTTCTTGAGTTTTAATTCTTCTAACTCTGAGCCTAACTCAAATGTTTCGGTCACAATCTAAATTGGCTTTGCAAAAAAGATATAGGTTTAGAGACCTATTGTTGGTACATAAATTGGCATCCTATGTTCTATACAAAGTTAGATGACAAAAATTTTCTCACCAAGAAAGTACCTGATTAGAAAAATTCCACAAAGTGAGTAGAAATGATAGCTCATCATGTTCCCTTTCAACAGGTGGAAGACTTTAATTACTATGGAAACAAGATTTCCTATTGCTCATAGAGGAGCCTGAGAACTCAATTCCAGCCTCGACTTCAATCTGTAAGCCATATCTGCAAGCCATATCTGCACCTGCCTCAGTATTCCCAAGTAGTACTTCTGAAGTCAGTTCACAGAGCAGCAGCTCTATAGATTGAAACTTGAGATTTAAAGAAAAAAAGCCCTTTTTAGGGATCTTCCTAGGTCATGGTTTAAATCTAAAGGTATATCAAATCAAATACTGACTATGAAACTTCACCATCTTCTCTTTGACTTCCTAATAGTCTCAATCTAGAAATTTACTTAGTTAAGTTGAATAACTATAAAGAAGAAAAAATTTCACCAAATTATATTTAGATAGTGAGGTTTTGGGGGTAAATTTCTTAACAACTAGTTTGGCATATTGAATACACATTGAATAAAAGATACAACTTTTCACATACATATCAGCAAAATAATTTTATAAAACATCTCAATGAATAATTATAGAGATATGGAAATTTTCATTTGACATGGAATTTTATAAAGTTTAATAAAATTAGTCTTTCAATACCTGAAGTCCAGTAATAACTTAGTTTATTTTAGATTAATAGTTGAACCACAAAATCATAAAAACCATCTATAATAAAAAGGTGGTCTATAATTAAAAAGCTAAGAAAAGGAGTTAAAATTGTCTAGTAAGAGAGAATTTTGCCACCCATGATAGAATGATTCTGAACAGTGTGGGTTCTTTTCTTCTCATATTTTTCAAGATGTTACCAGGATGGTAAATTTAGGAAGACAGAGATGACTGTTTATAACATGAAACTATTGATGAATATAAGAAAGACCAAATAATTTTACCCAAAATTATGTATGGCAAGCACACAGCAGAACCAGTTAGACCATCAAATCACTTTCTTTGCTTCATAAACTTGTAGTTTAAATAACAAAATAAAATGAAAATGAAGGTGAAATTCAATTATCCTTAACCTTCAACAGCTATAGTTTAAATAACACTGTCATAATTGGATGCTGAAAATTTAATCATTTGATTCTTTTTAATATAATCTGGGTTCAATAAAATCTTTTTAATTATAGAAATATGTCAGTAATCAGTGATCCATACTTAGAGAATGGACAGGAATTCGTGACAGAAAAAAAAGATTGATTGATTCTCATTAGATGATAGGTAGATAATATAGATTAGATAGATATGTAGGTAGATAAGAATGGCTAAACCCAGAATTTTTCATTATAACTAGGCATTATTCAAGCACTTAATTTCTTGTGAAAACTAAAAGAAGGAGATTCCAGGTGTTAAATACATTAAATTTCAAGCTATTTATGTCCAGTTTAAAAACCTTAAAAATAGAGATTTAAAATTTTGGTACTTAATTCTTATTTTCTCAGAGACATTGACCATTTGAATTGCGGTTTTTGCCAACCACAGAGATTTGGGGGAGTGAGAGCAGCCCCAGGTCCAGCAAGGGAGTATCCCAGAGTCCCTCACTACTACTGGCAGGTTTACCCATTTCTCTTAACCTCGCATATGTGTACACAGCTGACTTCAGGTTGTTACAGTTTGAACATTAAACATTTTCAACACTAAGCTTTCATTCCACTAAGCTAAATGACCCTTTTGTTTTAACTAGTGCTTATAAAACTATTTGCAAAATTTTTCATTACATGGGCCAATAATGAAATTTCACATGGACAGTAAAATGTATGCATATATACTAGAGTATTAAAATAAACAATACTATTTACCAACACTGGATCATCTTGTTTTACACAGTGATATTACAAATACTTGACATCTATTAGAACGATTATATCAGAAAAGACATCAATCAGTCCAATCAGCCACAAATAACCAGGTACCTGCACCAGGGAATGGTAATTAAATATGAGTCTGAAATTGAATATTATATTATATATACATAACAAATGTGTAATTACACAAACGCATGCACACATTGACATATATCTGGGTAAATTCTACAATGCTTCTTGCAGAATCATATTATCTCTGACCCTCATATTTTTGTAATGTGTTACAAATGAGAAACCAATCTAGAAGGATTATTATATTATGAAAGTATCCAATAATATCCTTCTAAAAGTTGACCAATACATTTATCTGTAAAATACTGTGTTGCCCATCCGTGGAGGATTCTTGTTTCATCTTGAAGAAGGCTTTTTTTTTTTTTTTTTTTACAGATTCTGCAAATGATTAATTAATTGATGCAGTTAATAATGTGATATGTGGATCTTTGAACACCTGGCAGGTATGTTCAACCATGTCTAATTGTAAGTAATAGAAGTTAGATTATGTGAAAATATCAATATCACCATCTATACATTTCCCTTTTAAAATTGATTCAGAGCCATAAATTATTTTTTGAATGTACATGAGATATTTATTTCATATCTTGATGCTCTACCAGTTATAAACCATTAATATTTTTAAGATTTTTATTCTTTTTTTTTTTTTTTTTTTTTTTTGAGAGAGAAGGGTAGGGAAGAAAAAAGAAAGGGAGAGAAACATCAATGAATGGTTGCCTTTCACCTGCCTCCAGCTACAGACTTAGTTGGAAACCTGGCTTGCAACCTGGTTATGTGCCCTGCCTGAGAATCCAACCAGTGACCCTTGGGTTTGCCAGCAGGCACCAATCCACTGAGCCACAACAACCAGGGCTTAAACCATTAATCTTAATGAGCAATATAAGGAAGATACAGAACAAAATATTTTTAAACAATAATTTGTTTCAGTCTAGAGTTTTGCATTTTAAAGATGAAATTTATAAACTTACTAAGCCCCTTCTAAATGGCCCAATGGTAACATCATAGCCCCACAAAGTTTTTCTTCACAATTATTTGCTGCATAAGGCATGTTTGCCACTAGGTATTTCTACAGAAACACCTTTAGTGTTTTAGAATTGTAGTTTCACCCCATACATACAATCTTTTCAAGACAAATAATTGTTTCAAGAAAGGGTTTTGCTTCTTGAAAAAGAAACATAAGCCCTGGCTGGTGGCACAGTGGATAAGGTGCTGGCCTGTGAACCCAAAGGTTGCTGGTTCAATTCTCCAGTCAGGGCACATAACCAGGTTGCAAGCCAGGTCTCCAGCCAGGTCTGTGGCTGGAGGCAGGTGAAAGGCATCCATACATTGATGTTTCTGCCTCTCTCTCTTCTTCTCTCTCTAGAAATAATACATTTTTAAAAAATCTTTAAAAAAAAAAAAGAGACTTTGCCTTGGGCAGATTGCAATTGATTAAAATTGAGCTCTAATTGAGTGCATTTGTTAACGATTTCTATTTGAAATAATTGAGATATGGCCCTGTAAGCAGTGGGCCATATCATCTATGTCATATTATAAAAGGAGTGGAGTTCATGTCATGGTTGCTGTTGGATAATTTGTGCAATTGTCTGTGAAGTGCTGCTAGACAATTTCTGTGAGTGACTGTTTTTGTCTTTTCATTCAAATAGGCTTCATAATAGGCTATTAAACTTGTTTTCCAGAGATATACATCAATAATTTAAACATTTCATTTAAAACTATCCCAGAATTTGTTTTTTAGCAATACAGCTTCCTAGAATTTTTTTTATATATAAATACACAGGATGATATCAACTAAACACAGAAAAGTCCATAATCTCTATCTCAGAACCCAGGCATATTTAGTGACATGTAAAAAAAAAGGAGAGCTGACAAAAGATAGAGCAAAAATGATAACAAACACAGTAAAAAATATCTTTATAGGTTCTTCAAATTGGGCTTTTACCATGTTCTGATGTTCACTACTGAACTCACATTTTTCTAGTCCCCCACTGAGAACTGCCCTGTCCTGTGTTTAGTCCCAGGTCATTTTATGTTGGGGCTTTGAAAACTCTTAAAGGAGTTTTTTATTATTTATGATCCACAGATGGGTATCCAAGTCATTGTTCTGTGAGGCACATTAACACCTCACATAAGGATGTCTCTGATTATTCTGAGATTATCAATACTCTCCAAAGAGTTGGCTTCAAATCATTCTGGAAACATCTCAGTAAATATTTCATTATCGACCTAAATGTGATTAAAGAGACTGCTATTATTGAACAGAGGAGTCAGCTGTCTTCAAGTTTGAATTCTCTCCCAAATAATGAGGTGCCCTTGATCGCCTTTGACCAGTTCCACTTTTTTTTTTTTTTTTAGGAAAGATCTTCAGGTCATCAGTGAACAAATAAACTTTCTGAGACAAAGACATGCCCAAATTGGTCTTCTTTTTTATATGACAATTTCTGTTTGACAGAAAGAGCATTTTGAAAGTTCACCAACAGCCTCTGTCAGCATTTTCTAATCACTTAACCAGTGTTGTGGCTCCAAAGGTACTCCCTCAGACAGATTTTCTGAATCACCTGCAGAGGTGCAGACTGAATTGTTAGAGGGACAGCACTGGAGACAATACCATGGAGGCTGGCACAGAACACAGCTTTCATCCCAGACAAGCATTATAGTGTAGAATATTATGGTTATATGAAACATGGTGATTGCAATTCACAGAGTTTTAAGACAAACTTTGTTTTTTACTACAACTGGGGCTTTTAAATGTCAATTTTGGGTTCTAATACATTTAAAGCCTCAAAATAAAGTTTGGCAGTCCATGTATGTTTTGGGAGAAATCCTCTGGCTCTAACTAAATATAGTAGGGAACATGCACATCAGATAAATTATGTAGCCATTTAAGTAAAGAATTTTAAAAACTATTGATGAACTTTAATTGTATCAGTGATATTCCCTGAAATATTTCCTGCATCATTCTATACTCAAAATAATTAGAGTTCACTGAGCCTCAGTTGATTATCCAAAGATAATTACCCTTTTTAATAAGAAAAATTATTTTTATCTCTCTTTCTTGCTCTCCCTCCAGTTAATGTGTAGCAAAAGTCATTTTTGAGAGAAGTAAAAATAAAATTTTTGCTATTTTTCTTTCAAAATGTTATTTAGCTTTAGATAATAATGTAGTAAACAGTTATGCTAACATAACTCTCTACATCAGCAATTTTCAACCTTTTTCATTTCATGCCACACATAAACTAATAATTAAAATTCTGCATACACCAAAATATATATATTTTATCTGACCTAACAAAAAAGAAGTAGGTATAATTTTTACTCACTCACACTGAGTGGCTATTCTTGTTCGGTTATTCTCATTGTTGTTTTTGTTTGTTTGTTTGTTTGTTTGTTTTTTTGGGGGGTTGACAATTCAAGGGAAAAGAGGTCAGTACCCTGGACTAAATAGTCAGGAATTGCATGTTTTTAACACTTTTGCAGCACACCAGTTGAAAATCACTGGCCTACATGGTCATTTGAAGAAATTATACTAGATCAATGTCATGCCAGGAAGTGCGGAAGAAATGCCAATGAAAACGAGCCTGTATATAACCTGGTACACTCTCAAAGGAAGCAATTACCACCCAGGACACACTTTCAGTGACCGCTAGGGTGAATGCAATCTTGATCAGTGTGTTGACAGACTCTGTGTATTTACAAACTCACCTTCCAGAGAAAGTGGTCATAAGATTCTGGGGTGACTCATTGGTCCTAGGAAACTGGTTTCTTATGCAGATAATTACCCAGCATGTGACCCTAAAACAAATTGCCCTTTCTTCCAGAAGGGAAACTGCCCATTTATTTCGTCCCCTCCCTAAACCATGGGCACCAATTGAAAATTCCAGGGCATGACTTTTCCCAGTAACTGTTCTGTACCTTCATTTGAGCTGTTCAGGTTTCCCATGATGTCCTCCAAAGTCCCCCAGAAACTGCTGGCCAGGCAGGTCTGAGGCTTCCACTGAGATAGATGTTAAAACAACCACATGGGTCAGTAGCAGGTGGAGAAAACAACTGGGGAGAGTGAAACAGAGCAGCCTTTTTCAAAAGACAGCAGACCAGGGGTCACACATGGTGCTGGGGGGCCTGACACTGTAGTACTGACAGTCGGATAGAATTTTAAAGCTGAGTGTTGTTCTAAAAATTCCATCCAGCTATTTAGGTGCTTCCAGAAGGTACTCTGATGTAATTCACTATCTTAAATAAAACTTCCTTTGAAGAGCTGACAAAGATAGAAATTTTATACTAAGTCAGTCAAGACCATTTTCATTAGAATAATTTATCAGAATTGTAGGTTTCTTGCTGAGTCATCCAAATGAAACTAACAATAAGTGAGAAAATGTAGTAAAAGAAAAGTTGAATGTACAAGGAACTTATTGCCTACGATGCCTCATTCTAATTCGTAACTGGTGTTTTGGGCTCTAAGGGAATAATAACCCGCAGAGGCTCTGGAAAGTCTCTTGGTCATGGTTAGATATGTGAATAGACCACCAACTTTCAGTACAGCCACACTCATGTTTTCCAATACCAGAAGTAAAAATTCAGTTTCCAATAACCAACACGTATCCATACTCCAGGGCCTCTATTTGAAAGGTATCGTGCTTTTAGGAAAACAACTCCATTATCCCAATGTCAGCAGTTCTTTTTTTTTTTAAGATTTTATTATTTTCAGCAAGAATGGCAGGAAGGAAGGAAAAAAAGGAGAGAAGCATCCGAGTGTGGTTGCCTTTCACATGCCTTCAGCTACAGACCTGGCTGGAGACCTGGCTTAGCAACCTGGTTATGTGCCCTGACTGGGTATCAAACCAGCGACCTTTGGGTTTGCAGGTTGGCACCTATCCACTGAGCCACCAGCCGGGGCCCAATTCTAGCAGTTTTTGATGAGCAAGACCCATCTTTCATCCTCTATTATTGGATTCAATAATAAACTCTCAGACCCAGGTGATTCTGGGCTGCTTTGCTGCATAGGTGGCAATGAACCAGAATCAAGCATCTGAAGCTCAAGGGAACTAACTTTTATAGTGACTCAAATTTCCACATTTTCAACACTTCAGAGGAAAGTATTGAAACCAAGGCTATCTCACTGAAATTCTCAGGAGGTGGCACTTACTGCATAATAAATATGAATGGCACCATTGAGAATCATACAGGGCATAACGTTCAAGGCCAACATTTGAAGACCATTTGAAGGCATGGAAGAAATGAAAGTTTTTTCACAGGAAGACAATCATATATCAAGTCCTTATCACCCTTCAACTCCTTTGTCTGTGTATCAGTTAGGATTCAACCATTAGGAGAAATAGATTTGTTTCAGATAATTGACTTACCTGATTTTGGTGGCTGGCTAGGCAACTAAAATCTGGAGGGCAGGCTGTCAGAAAAAAAACAGGCTGGAAACTCTCAGACATAAGAAGAAGCTGCTGCCTACAAATAGCATTTCTTCTTCAGGGAAACCTCAGTTCTGATCTTAAAACCTTTCACCTGATTGATCAGACCTATTCATATTAGTACAATCATCTCCCTTATTTCAAGCCAACTAATTATGGACTTTAATCCCATTTACAAAATACTTTCATAGCAATATCTTGATTAATATTTGATTAAACAATGCAGACTGGACTTTGGCCTAGTCGAGGGGACATAAAATTGACCATCAGAGTCCTCTACCAAAAAAAAAAAAAAAAAAAAAAAAAAAAAAACATTTACTTATTTAGTTTCCTTCATTAATAGCAAAGAAGAAAGCTAAAGTCCAAGAGAGAAGCCTCAGTCACATCCTATGATAGTTAATTTTGTGTCAACTTGACAGGGCCATGAGCTGCCCAGATATTTGGTTAAACATTATTTCTGATTATGTCTGTGAGGTTGTTTCTAGAAGATATTAGAATTTGAATTGGGCAGACAGCCCTCATAAATGTGAGTGGGGATCATTCACTTCATTCAGGTCCTGAATAGAACAGAAAGTCAGAAGAAGGTTAAATTTACTCTCTGCCTAACTGACTGAGCTGAAACCTTGGTCTTCTCTGACACCTTTGTGCTTCTGGTTTAGACCTTCAGATTCTTACCCATCAGCTCTCTGGCATTCAGGCCCTGGAACTGCACAATTATTCCACTGAGTTTCCTGGTCTCCAGTTTGTAGATGACAGATCATGGGAATTCTCATCTTCATAATAATCATTTGGGACAATAACTTGTAACAAACCTCTTTCTAGGTAAGTAGGTAGATAGATGATGATAGATATAGAGAAATAGGTAGGTAGATAGAAAGATAAATAGATAGATAGGCAGTTATAATGGTTCCGTTTCTCTGGAGAATCCTGGCTAATACACATCCTACATAGTATGAGCAATTAGGTCCCTATCCAAAAATAAGAAACATACAAGAAGAAAATGAAAAAAGGGTGTAACCAAAAGAAAAACAAACTCAAAACCTAAAGTGGATTTACCAGAATATTTAACAAAGGAGGAATATAGTATGGAGAAAAAGATGGTGACAGAGTAGATGGCAGTGCTGACAGCATTCTTGGAGTGCCAGAGCAGCTGGAGAATAGGATAGGGAGCACCAAACATCTGCAGGTCCCTGCAAATTGGAGTAGTAAGCATCTGGACTCAGGGGAGCACAGCCCAGAGGCTGCAGACCCCTACAGGAGAGCAGGTAAGATAGTACAGAACCCACCAGCCAGCGGGCTGAGGTCAGCTCTGGACAGTGGCAGCTCTGACTGAAGACAGCTTCAGGCTCCCTGGTGACTAGAAATCTGAGTAGTGAAGTGTGGACAGTGAGTGTAAACTCTGGAGGAATTGAAGAATTGAATTCCTGCAGGGGAGGGACTGTGTGAGAGCTGTGCTCTGGTGGTTGAGAGAGAAAGCACCTCCCCAGGGCCAGAAGCAGAGGAGGAGAGACCGGTGGGGAGCAGGATTAGGGGAGCAGGGAAGTGCACTGGCTGGGGCGGAGAGAGGGCCGAAAATTGTGCCACTGTGCCACCCATGGAGAGGGCAGCTCCCAGCGAGAAGTGAGGCCCAACCACATACACCCACAGCGGCACACAGGATCCCATGAAAACTCGAAACTGCGCACTGGGAACTTGCAACTGGTGCAACTGGTGCGCCCATTGCAGGCGACAAAAACCTACTAGAAGAGCTGGAGGGGGAGGGGTAGCCATCACCAGCACACAGCTCCAGATGCATTGCAGAGGCTGCAGTGAAAACCTCCTGAAAGAGCTGGAGCGGGAGGGCTAGTCTTCACCAGCAAACAGCACTGTAGAGCCCCTGGGGACCCAATCACTCTTTGCAGACAAGGGCTACCTCCTCAAAGAGCTGGAAGGGGAGGGCTAGCCATCACAGGAGCAAACAAAATTGCAGGCCACCCTCCCTTGAAGCCAGGTGCCCATCAAAGGTAGAAACTTCCTCCAGGAGCTGGAGGATGAGGAGTAGCCATTGACACCACAGAAGCACCCTGCAATTCACATAAAACCAGGGAGAGAAGGGAGGGCCCCAAAACACTGGCAGCGCAGAAACACTGCTAGGCTACTGGAGGCTCAGCCTGGGGGTGGAGGGGGGTGGCTGGCACTCAGAATCATCCCTGACTGTGACAGCCATAGGCCCTGCCACTCCAAGACCCCACAGCCTGACTGTAGACTACAGAGACTTGATCAAGACAAAGAGGCAGACCCAGGAAATGGATCACTGCTAATCTCAAGCACCTCAGTTACACAGAGAGAGAGCTATGTGAATTATTAATCCCTAACATATCCTTTTCAAAAGTTACTTCTAACCCTCGCAATGAGTGCATTTTAAATAAATACTGTTTATATCATAGTATATCCCAATTCCCATATTTTTACTCCTCCCTTATCTCAATCCACCTAAATACCCAAGACCCTCCCCCCATTCTTGTTTTAAAGTCTACTCACTCTCCTGCTACAACTCATTCCCAGTCCTCAATCTAAGTATTCCCCCCCTCCCCAGCTGCTTAAAACATTTGTGTGTGTGTGTGTGTGTGTGTGCTACCAGAGACTACATATTCTTTTTTTCTGCTAAAAGCACATGAGTCCTGGCTCCACCTTGACCAATCAGTGCTCACTGAGGGTGGACAGTGAGGTAGATGTGACAACTATGCATATAAGCTTATGCTGTTCACTCACATTTGAGGCATTCTGAATTTTCCCCTCCCCATTTCTATATCAGAGATAAGTTGGCTTTCTCTCTCACATCCCCATGATCTTTGCTACTCCTTTGCACCCTTCAAAATTATCTATACTTTAGTCAACTTTATCACTTTTCCCCTCAAATAACAGTCTTATCATACCCACAACACTATTAAGACTGGCCCAGTTGCAGCTGAGGGTGTGATTAAAAGTGGGGGTTACCTTGGAGGGTATGGGTATTTAGCTAGGTCCATAGACAGTTGAAAGGGGGATTAAAGGAGAAAGATATCTCTGAAGGTATGGTTATTTTGCCTGGTCTGGTGGTTCTGTTTTAGGAGCAGCTCAAAATCAATGTATGAGATGGGAGAGAAGGAGTGTCTCTCAATCAGCCAACTGGAGGGAAAGTAACAACACATATAACCAATCCAAAATACAACCAGACAGCCCAAGTTAATGACATAAAGCCCACCGCAAGAGCAACAAGTTGAGGAAATCTAGGAGACTGCAACACTGAACTCCACAAATCTCCTAATACAGAAGGGCTCTCCACGTAGGCAGGGAATCAAAGCATATTAATCCAAGACAAAAACAAGCAACAATTGACACCCAAATTGGGGGGTGGGAAGAATCAGTCCATCACCAACAAGAATGGAGGAATCCCCAGAAAAATCACTAAATGAAACAGAGGCAAGCAAACTATGACATATGGAATTCAAAATAATGATAATAGAGAAGCTCAATGAGCTCAGCCAGCTTAAAAAAAAAAAAACAAAAAAACTATAAACAACTCCAGGGGAACTATAAAGAACTTCAGGGAAGCTATAAGGAACTTACTGAGAACTACACCAGCATCAAAAAGGACTTAGAAACTATCAGTAAGAGCCAGGAGGAAATGAAAAATACAATTTCTGAATTTAAGAATACAGGAGAAGGAATTAACAGGAGGCTAGAAGAAGCAGAGGAATGGATCAGCTAGCTGGAGGACAACATAGAAAAATATTCCAAGACAGTGCTAGAGAATGAAAAAAGGCTGAAAAAGAATGAAGAGGTTTTTAAGAGAGCTGCAGGACAACATGAAATGCAATAGTATCTGTAACATAGGGATACCAAAAGGAGAAGAGAAACAAGAAATGGAAAATCTGTTCAAAAAAGTAATGAGAGAAAACTTCCCTAACTTGATGAATGAAAACATTACTCAAGTTCAGGAAGCATAGAGGGTCCCAATGAGGATCAATCCAAACAGGCCCATTCCAAGACATATTATAATTAAAATGGCTAATTTCAAAGACAAAGAGAGAATTCTAAAAGCATCAAGAGAGAAATGGCAAATAACATATCAGGGGGCTCTGATAAGGCTATTAAATGATAATTCAACAGAAACAATACAAGCCAGAAGGGAATAGAAAAATATATTCCAAGTAATGGGAAACAAAGGACTGAAACCAAGAATACTCTACCCAGCAAGGCTCTCATTCAAAATGGAAGGAGAAATAAGGAGTTTCCCAGAAAAGAAGACTAAAAGACTACATCTCTACCAAACCAGCATTGCAAGAAATACTACAGGATCTCCTTTTAAAAAAAAAAGAAGAAACAGAGAGAGAGAGAGGAATACAGGTACAAAGATGGCAATAAATAAGTGTCAATCAATAATAGCCTTAAATGTAAATGGAGTAAATGTACCAATCAAAAGACATAGCGTAGCTGAATGGATAAGAAAACATGACCCACATATGTGCTGTCTTCAAGAGACCCATCTCAGAACAAAAGATTGACACAGCTTGAAAGTGAAGAGATGGAAAAATACATATCAAGCAAATGGACAAGAAAAAAAGGCTGGAGTAACAATACCTATTTCAGACAAAATAGATTTTACAATGAAGGCCATAAAAGGAGACAAAGAAGGACATTTTATAATATTTAAGGGAACAATCCATCAAGAAGAAATAACTCAATCCATCAAGAAGAAATATGCACCCAATGTAGGACCTCCAAAATATATAAGGAAAATCTTGGAGGATTTCAAGAAGGATATAGACAGCAATACACTAATAGTAGGGGATTTTAATACTCCACTATCAACAGTGGACAGATCTTCCAAACAAACAAACAAAAAAGAACACCAAGGATATTGGGGCATTGAACAACACTCTAGAAGAAATGGACCTAACTGATATATAGAGAACCTTTCACCCCAAAGAAGAAAAATACATATTCTTTTCAAATGCACATGGAATATTCTCTAAGATAGAGCACATGGCAGGTCACAAGACAAGCCTCCACAAATACAGGAAAATTGAAATCATACCAAGCATCTCCTCAGATCACAATGAATTGAAACTAGAAACCAACCTCAAGGGTAAAAACCAAGAACCTTAACTCATGAAGACTTAATAACATGCTTTTAAGTAAGTAATGGGTATACAATGAGATCAAAGATGAAATAAAAAAGTTCCTGGAAACAAATGACAATGAGTACACAATGAGATCGAAGATGAAATAAAAAAGTTCCTGGAAACAAATGACAATGAACACACAACAGCTCAAAACCTATGGGACACAGCAAAGGCAGTCCTCAGAGGGAAATTCATAGCAATACAGGCCTACCTAAAAAGGTCACAAGAAGCTTATACAAACAACCTAACCATAAAGCTACAAGAACTAGAGGAGCAACAACAAACAAAGCCCAGAGCAAATCGAAGGAAGGAAATCATCAAGATCAGAGCACAATTAAATAACTTAGAGACTAATTCTACAATTTGAAGAATCAAGTCCAGGTTCTTTGAAAAAATAAACAAAATTGCCAAGCCTTTAACCAGACTTATCAAGAAAAAGAGAGAGAGGGCCCAAATAAACAGAATCAGAAAGTACAGAGGAGAAATCACAACTGATACATCAAAAATATAAAGGATTGTAAGAAATTACTACAAATAACTATATGACAAGAAATATGACAACCTGGGTGAAATGGACACATCTCTGGAACTGTATAATCTGCCAAAACTGAATCCAGAAGAAGAAATCCTGAATAGGCCAATAACAACTAGTGAAATTAAAGAAGTAATCATAATCTACCAAAGCATAAGAGCCCCAGACTGGATGGCTATACAGGTGAATTCTACCAAACATTTAGAGAAGAACTAACTCCTATTCTTCTCATCCTATTCTAAAAAGTCCAAGAAGAGGGAAGACTCTCAACCTCTTTCTATGAGGACAATATTATTCTAATCCCAAAACCAGGTTAAGACACATCTAAGAAAGAAAACTATAGGCCAATACCTCTGATGAACATAGATGCTAAGATTCTCAACAAAATATTGGCCAACTGGATCCAGCAATACATTAAAAAGATCACACACCATGATCAAGTGGGTTTCATCCCAGGGATGCAAAGATGGTACAACATTCACAAATCAATAAATGTAATACACCACATCAACAAAATGAAAGACAAAAACTATATGATCATATCAATAGATGCTGAAAAAGCATTTGATAAAGTGCAGCAACCATCTATGATAAAAACCCTCAGCAAAATGGGAATAGAGGGAGCATACCTCATAAAGGTCATATATGAGAAACCTGAAGCCAACATCATATTCAATGGGCAAAAACTAAAAGCTTCCCCCCTAAGATCAGGAACAAGACAAGGCTGTCCATTTTCTCCATTTCTGTTCAACATCATTTTGGAAGTTCTAATCATAGCTATCAGAGAAGAAAAAGGAATCAAGGTATCCAAATTGGAAAGGAGGAAGTCAAACTGTCATTATTTGCAGATGACATGATAGTGTACATACAAACCCTGATAGGCTCCACCAAAAACTTACTTGACCTAATAAGCAAATTTAGCAAAGTAGCTGGATATAAAGTGAACATCCAGAAATCAAAAGCATTTTTGTATATCAATAATGAAACATTAGACATAGAAGCTAGAAAACAAATCCCATTTACCATAGCAACAACAACAACAAAATGAAGTACTTAGGAATAAACTTAACCAAGGAGGTAAAAGACCTGTACTCAGAATACTACAGAACATTGAAAAAAGAAATTAAGGAAGATACAAATGAATGGAGGCATATACCATGTTCATGGATGGGAAGAATTAACATCATTAAAATGTCCATACTACCCAAAGTGATCTATAGATTTAATGCAATCCCAATTTAAATACCAGTGACATACTTCAGAGATATGGAAAAAATACTTCAAAAATGTACATGGAGCCAAAAACACCCACAAATAGTCACCACAATCTTGAGAAAGAAGAACAAGGTAGGAGGAATCACAATACTGGATATCAAACTATACTACAAGGCTACTTACTGTCATCAAAGCAGCCTGGTACTGACATAAGAATAGACATATAGATCAATGGAACAGAATAGAGAGCCCAGAAATTAACCCAGGACTCTATGGTCAACTAATATTTGACAAAGGGGGAAGGAACATCAAATGGAGTAAAAACAGTCTCTTTAACAAATGGTGTTGGGAGAACAGGACAGAGACATGCAAAAAAATAAAACTAGACCACCAACTGACACCATGCACCAGAATAAACTCAAGATGGATAAAGGACTTAAACATAAGCAGTGCCACTATAAAGGTACTGGAGGAAAATATAGGCAGTAAAATTTTAGATATCTTATGCAGAAATGTTTACCAAGGGCAAAGAATATCAAAGAACAAATCAACAAATGGAACTATATCAAATTGAAAAGTTTTTATTCAGCTAAAGAAAACACCAGCAAAATTAAAAGGGAACCAACTGTGTGGGAAAACATATTTACCAATGATACCTCAGATAAGGGTTTGATCTCCCAAATATATAAAAAATTTATGTGACTCAACACCAGGGAGACAGACAGCCCAATTAAAAAATGGGCAAAGGACCTGAACAGACAACTCTCTGAGGAAGATATATATACAAAGGACCCAAAGGCATATGAAAGAATGCTCAACATCACTAGCGATCAGAGAGATGCAAATTAAAACCACAATAAGATACCACCTCACACCTGTCAGAATGGCAATCATCAGCAAATCAACAAACAACAAGTGTTGTCAAGGATGTGGGGAAAGGGGATCCCTGGTGCACCATTGGTGGCGATACAGGCTCGTTCAGCCACTATGGAAAACAGTATGGAGTTTCCTTAAAAAACTAAAACTGGAACTGCCTTTTGATCCAGCAATTCCACTACTAGGACTATACCCAAAGAACCCTAAAACACCAGTTCATAAGAACCTATGTACCCCTTGTTCATAGCAGCACTATTTACAATAGCCAAGTGCTGGAAACAGCCTAAGTGCCCATCAGTGGATAACTGGATCAAAAATCTTTGGCACCTTTATACAATGGAATACTACACAGCAGGAAGAAAGAAGGAACTCTTACTTTTTGCAACAACATGGATGGAACTGGAAAATATTATGCTTAGTGAAATAAGCCAGTCAGTGAAAGACAAATACCATATGATCTCACCCATTACAGGACAATAATAACAAGACAGATAAATAAGCAAAACAGAACCAGATACATGAATACAATGAATAAACCTTTAGTGGGCAGTGGGGAGGGGGAAGGTGGGAGGAGGAAGGGGTAGGCAAAGAAGGGGAGCAGTTTAGTTAAGAAACAAGCATGGAAGAACCAAGGACATGGACAAGTAGGATTGACTTTTTGGGGGTGTAGTGTGGGGGGGGAAGCAGACAGAGAGGAGGAAAAAGGGGATGGATGTAATACAACACCAATAAAATTAAATTAAAAAAAAAGAAAATAGTATTTTAATATGTTGATAATTATTTTCCCCTGCTATTTTCATTTTTATTTAATTGTTTTTGTTTTATTCCATGGGCCTATCATCCTTCAAATAAAACCTAAAGACATCTATTGCCTTGGGAAAGGGTTGTAAAATCCCAGGCATGTAGATTATAGAAACCAAGGCATATATGAAAAATTTGGAAGAATAATCTGCCAAGGGCAGTTTTCTTTTATCTACTTTCCAAATTCCAAGATAATTACAATATATCTAAAATAATATCATTTAACATGTAATAATTATGTAAGCTATTGGCATATTTTAAATTTTTTGTATGAGCTCTTCAAAATCCAGTATGTACTTTAAATATGTGTAAAAACATGTATGGGTGTAAATGTATTTTTGCATGTGTTTGGTAATATTGCAATCCATATTACTTAAAAGAGTAATTCTTTAAACAAATTTTGGAATAATGAAAACTTTGTATTAATATGATTTGAGAAGCTGACAGAAGGCAGTAATTAAATGATGAATTGTCTGGATGTGAAAGGGGAAAAAAAAAGTACACATTGGTAGTTACAGAATAGACAGGGCAATGTTAAGAAGAACAAAGGAAATAAGGAAGCCAAAGAACTTATATGCATGACTCCTGGACATGAACTAAGGGGGGCATTTCTGGAGGGAATGGGGTACTGGGTGGAGGGGGGCAAAGGGGGAAAAATTGGGACAACTAATAGAAAAATAAATAAAATAGATTAATTTATAAATAAATAAATAAATAAAATGTTCTTTAAGGACACTAAAGACAAGGGCAAAAGGTGCAAAGAAGGGAGGGAGAAAAAAATGGAAACGTCAGGGCCTTGGTAGGACCATGACTAACAACCACTCCACTGACTTCTAAGTCAGAAGGGAAGGAATGATAAACAGCTCAGAGAATCTAAAAGTAGAAGAACCTGTGTTTCCTACTTCATTGTATTTATCCTCTGATCTATAAAAGAGGTCATAGAATTTTTCTGCATCTCACATGGGAAGAAACACCTGATGGTAGGAATGAGAACCCCCTATAGCCTTCTACACAGGAGCACAGCATTTTCAATGAAGAGGAGGTTTCATTGGGTTAGGTAAATTAGTAATGTTAATGTGGATTGGTTTTGCTGTGGACTGCTTAGGCATTTGTTGCTGTGGAACTAATTTAACCTCAAAATTTGTTAGATCTGTGTCTTTGCTACCAATAGTTCCATAAAATATTTATGGCTGATGTCCTTACTAACCTTATTCTGTAATTTAATAAATATGTTCACCACATACTTTCCTAGCCATATCAAAGATTGGTCGTAGGGCTTCTAATTTGATGTCTTAATCACTCCATTCTCTATTTCCAGGACTGAAACATAACAAAATGACTCTAATATGATAATCTAACGAGGTAAATTCATGTCACATTTTTTATTTCAGAGAAGCAACATCCTCAAGAACACTCAAATTGCATGTCTTGTCAGTAAGAGGCAGGTCTCAGAGTCACAAAGGCCTGACCACACATAGGTCTTGGAGTTTGAACTATAATTAGATGACATGTTGCTGCCATACTTTACCTGTTCATTTTCTAGCTGATGCAACGACTTACCTTATCAAGAACTGCTACATCCTCGTCCAAGTTTGCATCTCTAGTAACTTGCTACCAAGGAAACCCAACCCTACTGAAACTTTCAATGCCTCACCATTAATGCTGGTTTGGATTGCCTGTGGGGTTGCAGCTGATGCATTGCCTCAATCAAGCACAGTGTTGGTCCATAGCCCTGAGTGCAGAAATAATTGATACCCTGCTCCACCTCCTTCCGTGTAAGCCTGCAGGGCAACGTCATCCATGTGAAACAACTGCTGGGTGACTGTTTCAAATATTGCAGGCTTCCACTGAATCCCGCTGAAGGGCAATGACTTCCTGAATGACGAAAAGAAAATCTTTTCACCAGGGTTCAAGTTTCTGGTTGCATCACTGATGAAGACTAAGAAAAATGTGATTTACTAAAACCAGGAGGCAAAACCATTAAATCCACTGGACATAGATAAGAGATCAAGTGGTGCTGTGCACGCTGTACTGTCACACAAGCTAAACAGCCTTTCATCCATGTAGCAGTAGACATATGGTGTGATTTTCTGTTGAATGAATGCATATATAAAGAGAACCAGATGATAGAAAATTGGCCTGCTCAATATGAATAATTAATTTAAACATTTTTCATTTCAAGTATTCTAAAAATTATAGAAATATTTTGCCATGGACGGATATAACTTTTATTTATTCTTGCTCACTAGTCTGGTTATCAATTAGCACATAACAAACCATTCCAACATTTAACTGATAAAAAAGAAAAAAAGATTTGTCAGTGAAAATAAACATTCCCAGAATCCTCTAGTGAATTGCCCTTTATATTTCACAGGCCAAAACTAAGACACATGCCCACCCAGAACCAGGACCAGGTTCCATTCTTATTCAATTTAAGAAGGCTCAACTTCATATAATACCTTAAAAGGATTTTGTCCACAATGGAAAACGAGAGAGCGGCTTTTATAGGCAATAAACAGTATCCATACAATGAGTTTTCTGTATATTTATATTAAAAATGACACTTTTTGTCACCATTTACAATGAAGGCAATGGTCTTCTATGTAAACCACTAAATGACCTAGTCTCATTTATGCTTCTGGTGGCTCTGAGGGCTGCCTCTTGATTTTATTTAGCTAGAAGTTGCCAACTCTCCTGTTTTGGAGACCTTTATTTGGCATACTTCCTTAACCTATTTATGTATAATTTCTAAGAGTTGTTAATTCTTTTTTTTTTTTTTCCCATGGCAGGTGCAACCTAGAAAACAGAGGTAATCTACCAATACAATATCCATAGTACTCCAGACCTGTAAATCTGTGGCCTTTATGGCCTTAAAAATGCTATTGCTGCTGCCCACCTGTTTAATATGTATAAAATTTGTACCCAACTTTCCTGGCTTTTGTAGAATCCATCAGAAAGCCTTTAGTATGTATTAATTACCAATGACCAACATAACCACACACTTAAATTATAAAATTGTGTGATGTACATCCAATGTCAATTCTCCTATCTGTCAGTTAGTTCCAGTGAGACAACCAAGGTGAATTTGTCAACCAAAAAAAAAAAGAAAACAAAATGGGGGTGGGGCACTTTGGAAGAATGATTTATTCAGGAAATTCAAAGTACAGTTCTAGTAAACCTCACCTCTGAGCCATACTTTCCATAGGGCTGTCAAAGCTGATTAAAACTCTAAGGTTTTCTTAACTGACTTAAATGCTCAGCTAAAACCCTGTTATTTTAGGTTTCCTGGAAAAAAATTATTATTCTTTCTCCTCAATGAGTTCTACATTCAAAGACCTGATATCTCTACCCTTCTCTCTAGACTAGAATTAGAAATATGAAAAGAACTGGACTCCCTGTTCACTCATTTTCCAATTTTTTACTCAACAACCTTGCCTAGACTATCAATTGGGGTCTCCCTTTTCTCAAGGTTGGTAATCCAGTCTGACTGAAGAATATCTATACGTACATACACACACACATTGA
This sequence comes from Noctilio leporinus, assembly GCA_004026585.1. Classification (NCBI taxonomy): domain Eukaryota; kingdom Metazoa; phylum Chordata; class Mammalia; order Chiroptera; family Noctilionidae; genus Noctilio; species Noctilio leporinus. The sequence goes on along the minus strand of PVIW01005775.1, from coordinate 52,614 downwards.
GAGAAAGAGGATTTAGTTTTTTTAAAAAGGGTTAAAATACTATCAAGGTATATATTCAATGAAGAAAGCTTGATGATGTTAAGTAAATGCATGTAAGGACTGAATGGCTAAAAAGCATCAAGGTCCTTAGGTGAAGGGCCATTTAAATGCATAGAAGACAAAGTATTTTAATGTGGCACACAGGTTCATGAGTTGAAAGGAAAATTGAATCCAGAATTTTTTTTTAAGTGCTACTAAAACTATTAGAGGTCAAAATGATAATGAGGTGATTAGCTTAAAAGGAAAAATTTAAAGATCAACATCTACATATTAGTAATTAGTGGAATAGATTAACTCATTTTAAAATTAAAGCAAGAGCAGAAAAATGTTAGGTATGAGTACTTTAGCAGAAATACTAAAATGAATTTGAACCAAGTAAATTGAACTTTACACTGTAAGAAACATGTTTAAATTGGCAAAAACTAACTTACAGAAAATGCTGAACACCTAATAAAATATTTCTCAGAAAACTGATTCAATGGTGGAGGGAGGACACATTCACTGCCAAAAGGTTTAATTTATCTTAGTTTCTTCATTTTCTCCCTTTCCTTGTTTCTGATCTTAATAGCCATGGACTTATTCACATAAAACACCAAGCAGTATGAAGGTTTTAAGAAGGTAAATTTTTGATAGTAATGAAGCCAAACTCCTACATTAGAGATATTCCCAGACTTTTTTTGGCCAAGCTCTGATCATTTGCATCTTTGCCTTACTTGGAGGTTTGAAGAAACTTTATGCAGGATATGTTGACCAGGAGGCGACCTAATACTAAATTGCAGAGAAAGCACAACTCACTTTTTTTCTCTTTAAACTCTACCTGGCTTGCTTAATCCTCATTTCTCCTCCCACCACCATGTGCAGCAGAGAGAATTTACATTAATGCCTGCAACCCTTTGGACACTATGCTACCTGGATACCCCAAGCAACTGCTCATGTACCTTACAGAGCTTGGCAACCTCCTGAGTGGCCTATGAAGCAAATGCAAAAGGAGGAGCTGTTTTCAGACCCTTTTGGAACATTCTAGCCTCAAGACCTCCATGGCTGACATTTGACAGTATTAGCTGATTATGTTCCAGGGCAGAAGCAACCACCCTGAATGGACCTCAGATGTGTCTACTTGGATGAAAGAAAGGGAACAAAATGATAGAACATGCTGTATGCGGATGATGAATTATCATTGCTAAATTACCATAATTCATGGTAATTACCTAACGTCCAATGTCAAAAAGCCTGGTAAATAACTATAACTCTGCCTTATCTTTAAACAACTCACATAAGTCAATAACTTGGTTTAGGCTTAATAATGTCATAGAAGAAATAATTTTAGACCCAACACCAAGGTATAAAAATATATGATTCAGTGAATCCTGTTACCAATCTATCCAAAAATTTGAAAGCAATTTCATCAGTTGGTATACAGTATACATGGTTTTAAATTTTTCTTAATTCAGAACTTGTTGTTTATACAGCTTATGAAAGAACCTGACAATTGTATGTTTAGCAGCTATTCCTATAGAAGGTAGTTGCTAGAAGGCAAAACAAAAGTTTTCAATGCCTGACAGGATTCAAAGAATTGTGCATTTATAACCAAGCATCACACTTGGATTTGCTGACTTAAGAGTTTTGTCTCACTGTAAGAAAACCTATTTCATTTGGATGCTAAAATTATTAAACGTTAAACCCCAGAGTCATGGTTTATGTGATGATTTGGTAGTTTTAACTCAACTGCTTTTTTAAAATGAGCATACAGGTGTAGAGGTCAAAGCAGGCAGCCACCCTGGGCCTGCCCTGGGGAGGGGCCTGCAGGTCCAGCCAGACCAGCCCTTCCTTCAGCAGGTACTGCAGCCCTTGCCAAGCTGGCTCTGTAGCTTCCAATTTAAGATTGAACGTAATATCGCTGACAGTCATGTAGACACCTCTCTGCCAGCTGCAGCACCAAGGTGGGATTCCATATTGAGCTCAGATGGAACAGGCTGAAGAAAGGAAGCCCTACCAACAGGAAAGATGGCTTTGACCCCCAAGAGGTGACAGTGGAGGGGGCCAGAGAAGCCCTTCCCTGAGGCTGTGTGGGAAGGGGCACAGCAATAGGTGGGGAGAATAGGGAGGACCTGTTGGTGAAGAAAACCTGGACAACTTTGTTTAAAACACACACATACACACACACACAAAAAAATAATGAGAAGAGATAAAGGGCAAAACTGAATGAATGAAAACATCCTTTATCAAAAAACATTTGCAAATATTAAAACTCAGCAGAAAAATGATAAATTAGGCTTTTAAAAATAATTTTTGATATATTTTAAACTAAATAATTTAAGTGTGCAACTACTGAACATTGTCAAAAACTACTTTACTGAGGCTGCTCTTCCTGTGGATAAAAATGTGTCTATTAGTAGCAAATTACAACCTGAAAATTGACAGGTAAATATCCTTTCCCAGCAAATGCATATCAGAAGCGTCTGATTAAGTAACCCTGACCTGGTATTCATGATACATCATTTCTACTTCTGGCATTTCTAGCTATTTGTTGATCCAGGAAAAGTCAATTAACCTTCTGGAACTTAGTTTCAGTACCAGTTTTTTTTTTTTTCTTTCTTTCTTTGCAAGGAAGATAGATTAGACAGTTTCTTGTCATGTTCAAACATGATGGCAAGGTTTTACAATTAATAATCATAACAAATCTATCAGGGAAGTTTATTCTTACCTCCAGTATACAAGAGAGAAATTAACTCTAAGAAGTTTTAAATAAATTGCCCAAAATGACAAAATTCAAAGTCATACAATTGAATGACCATTAAGTTCACTTTTACCTGTCACTAAAATTAAAGAATAGCATTCAAATACAAAGTGAATTAAAATATTGAATTTTAATACTTGCATTTTGAAATTTGAACTTAAATACAATGTGCATTTAAATGGGGCTATTTTAACTTCTATGTACTGACACAACAATGTTTCTACAGCAAGGCATGGATTTCAGAATTTGTGCTGTGACACTTGTAGCTTCCCTTGTAACAGAAAGCAGGCCCAGCTGCCCGCCTCTATGCAAAAGCTAAAACTCCAGAGGCAGGTGCTGATGTAAAGGAAAGTGGTTTATTTGCAGGTGCTAGTCACCTGGAAGACCAAGGACTCATGTCACAAAGTCCATTTCCTAAGAAGTTGGGAGACTCAAAGTCTCAAAGCCCAGGTTCCCATCTCAGCAGAGGCAGAGGTTTTGATAAGGAAGGAGAATGGAAACAAAACAAAGAGATCAAGGGACAGGGTTGGAAAGTTCTCTCTGTGCAGATGAGCATAGTCCATTCTGATAAGGCCATTGCTGGTCCGGTGTGTGTCATCCTGGTTTAGTAATCCTGGCTTCATGTCATTCTGGATCCACAGTTGAAGGTCAACAAATTTCCTGGAGCTGGGATGCTTGAAGATTGGAGTCTATCTTCCAGTTCCCAGGATTCTTATACAAGCATGCTGTTTATCTATAAGCTATATATTAGTCAGAGTCAACGCTTACAGAAACAATGTCAAAAGAATGGTGGGGTGGGTTACAATTTCACATCATTACAATTATCCACTGTTACACCATAACTTTCAGCCAGTCCCCATATTATCCCAAATACTACACAAAATTGGTGCATATTAGTGCCATACCCACCCCTCAACCATGAACTGATTTTCCTGTCTTCTGTTTTTTGTTTTTTTTGTCAGAGTAATTTTAGGTATCTATCAGTATCTAATTAATATCTAGCCTTAACTACAAAGTACCAAAGATTATCAAGATATGCAGATCCAAAATTACACCTTATGTTGGTGACCCAAGAACATGAAAAAGTTAAAAATAATACTATTCTTAGGAAGCACCAAAATGGTAGATTTAGAGGCAGCAAAAGTGTGTGGGATGAGAAGGCCAGGGCAAGGGTAGACAGAGGGAGCAAACCTACATACACGGTGGCTGTTTTCTGCTAAAGATTCCTGAGCATGTTAAAGAAATTAAGGTTTAGAGCAGCCCTATCAAACTGCAGAGGAATGGACAGGACAAGAACTGTTCACAGGGTGCCAACAAAAAAATGACAGACATGTTCAATATTAGATGCAATTCTTTTGTCAAGCACTTTATATAAGTTCTTACCAAAGCACAATTCTGTTTATTCAGTTTGGCTTGAATTCCATCTCTAGGAATGCTAGAAAATGCTCCCAAAACAAAGGATATTTTTAATATAACAAAACAAGAAAATCTAGTTTGCTGAACATTTAGCATGCAATATTCTATATGTTATTATTTAACTGTCACAACTTTTTTCTCATAAAAATTAAAATATGTTATGGGAATGGTAATGATACATAATGCATATTTAAGTGTTTAATAATTTACATTTTGTTAATTATTTTGACTGATTTTGGGTAAAGATTTTTACAACACATAAGCAGACCATCTGTTGCTGTTGGAATTATTAATAAATACTCCCTGAACTAAATATTTTAATTAAAATTAAAATGCTGCATTCATTAAAGCCCATCTTAAGTGGCATGCTCCAAAGGCATTAATAGAGTATCAAGCTGCCAATCTCTAAATAGTTTTAAAATATTACAAACTTTTATTCATGAGAAACTACATGAATTTGGAAGATTAGGGAACAATCTGTTGGTTCTTATGCCTGATGCTGTGTGGGATTCAAGAGATGAATCAATGAAACTGACATCGCCTATCTCACATACTGTTCTGCAAAATTACCGATGAGTCTGGGTAATGCAGCTGCTTTCTTCTTAACTATGTCTGTTGGTTTTATCTTGAAAAGGGGACCAACTGGCACAAATCACTTGACAAATCAGTCACCTTGGAGACTGCAAACTTACCGTATCATAGTCAATGTTAAAGCAGGTCTGTGGAGTCAGGTGGCCTAGGGTTAAATCCTGCTTTCTTTTTTTCTTACTTCTGTAATCTTGGAAAATTTACTCAATCTTTCTGTGCTCCAATGACCTGAAGTAAAATGAGGATAATAATGGTATCATCTTCATATGAGTATTATGAGAATTAAGAGTTAATAGACACAGAGTGTCTGGAAAAGTGCTTAAATGCACAGCTTTGACCTTTCTCAATGCACCTTTTCAACTTTCCTTTGAAGACTGCCTTCTAAAGGTGAGCCACATTCTTTCACATTTTCTTAAGGATATTACATCTTCAACATTTTTAACTTTAAATGTATTTTTTAAACTCAGTGTTGACTGGAGCACAGAGCAATAAGGGAGGGAAGAAAGGACACCTGTAATGCCATTTTTAATTTAAAAAAAAAACACATAGTAAGTAAGGAAATATGTGTGTGAAGTTTCTAAACTTCCAAGAAAAAATGCTACCAACCTACCTTCAAACACAGACCAACAAGTACCACGAGGAAGCAAATGATAAGGAAAAGCAGGACAGAAGAAGGGAGGTGGAGAAGTCAGAGAAATCAAGAAAAGAATAAACATAAAAGAGACTTAAAAAGGGTTTCAAGACTAGAGTTCTGAATAAAACTCCTAAAAGGGCAAAAAAGTATTACATTCTTTTATGTTAGTTCTTTTACCATGAAAATCATACCTTTGATAGTGTTACTGATGTATGGACTCTGACACCCTCACACACTTTGGCAAATTTCCAGTCATGGATACAGGACTTTACTAGAATATGATGCTCATTTTTTTGTTTTATTTCCATTCTCTTGCCTAGGTTTCAAGAAGCTCTTGAATTTGAGAGAGTCAAGCACCAACTTGAAGCCATACAGCTTCTGCTGCCAGAGCCCTGCGAGGCAACAGGGTGGTAGTGAGAATTGAAGAGGTCCTCTCTGTATGAAATGTTAACCTACTCTGTTATATGAATGAAGGCATTATACCTCACAAATCATATTCACCTAGGTCAACTGATTAGATCATCAAAATCACTTTTTAAGATCGCTATTATATCCCAGTTTTATAGATTAGAAAACTGAGCCTCAAGAACCATAAGTGGCTCAAGCACCAACACAGAATTCAAAACTAATTGCTTTTTTTTTTTTTTTAATTGTCAACCTAGTGGTTTGCAAACTGTGCAATGTAGAAGTCTATGGTTCCATTTCAGACTCTTAAGGGGTAGCACAGAGGTGAGGAGGGACCTGAGCGGACCATGCTGTCCTCCTACCCTCACCCCTTCTCCAGCATCCACAGACAACACAACTGGTGAGTTTTGGACATCAGAGATTCAAATGAGACTTTTTTTTTTTTTTTAACAAAAACACTTTTATTAGGAAGTTTTTCACAATTAATTAGGAAATCCCTTCATTACAAAAAGTCCCTAAGTCCTTATCTTTACATAATGCATACTGTAACGTGTCTAGTTTGTTCCCTATCATTTATTTGTTTAAAATCTATATAATAATTTCAATCTATATGTATGAGATATACTATGTACTGATCTGATCATATTACAGAAAAATCACCAGCAGAGGAGGCCATGGTAGATCAACACCATTCAAAGTGTGGCCAGCAAACTGTTACTGAGTCTGAGATAAAAAGCCCATGCCAGAGTGCAAATCACCACTTTCTTCCCACACATGAAGAAAGTCATCAGAAAAAGAAAACAAAAGTTAGCTGAACTAGACAGTGCATTTAGTTTATTTAGATTCTATGACAGCTGTTTGTGCCAGCACTATCCAGAAATAATTTCTCTAGGGGGTACTTTTGAGTAGCATTATTCTAGATTGCAGAAGTGCTTTGGCCCTGTAAACTTGCTTCCCACCCCTACAGTTATGTCCAGAACTTTCCTGACTGTCTATCATTCCTTTTTTCTTTTAGCCTCATCCAAAGACATGCTTGTTGATTTTAGAGGGGTGAGAAGGGAGAGAGCGACAGAAACATCAATCCGTTGCCTTTTGTATGCACCCCAACTGGAGATCGAGCCCACAATCTAGGCATGTGCTCTGACAGGGAATCAAACCGGAAACTTTTCAGTTTGAGGAATGACGTGCTCCAAGCGATTGAGCCACATTGGCCAGGGCTCAATTGTCTATCATTCTAACCATTTCTTCTCTAGCTCTTTCGTCTGCCCTATGATTTGACCTCTTATATTGGAGTTTTCTGAGATCCCATTCTCAGGGTGCATCAATTCTCAATTTCTTTCCTCATCCTGGATGAGTTTTCTATATCCATATTTTCAAAAACCCTTTCTATATCTTCTTCTCTTTTATTTCTGATCCTGACTTACCTTCTGAGTTTTCAACTCTTTACTAGAACTTGTCCACCAACCATTTATCAGATTTTAATATAAGCATTCTGAATTTAATGTTTCTAATGAAAAAAAATTGCCCCTACACTCTCCTCAACTACATTAGTCAAATTTTTGTACTGTTAAAATGGCTAAAAGAAATAAAAGACAATTTTAAGAACAGAGAAGCAAAGGGAAGACAAAAGTGTTTTGGCTTTGTTTTAGAAAATTCCAAGGATTTATTAACTTTAGGAATGATTACACTAAGAAGTTCAGAAAAATGTCATGAGAATCTTCTGCTTTTCGCATCTCAGAGCACAGCTGTCTTCCACTCAGGCTTTATTCTTTAGGGTGACCAGTAGCTTTATATTTACATAATTTCTTCTTAGCAGCTCAGAAACGAAAGCAAGATTCTCTCTTGCCAAGAATACCCCATACTGCAATTGGCCACCCCTGCTACTGACAGTGGAGTCAGTTACATACAATACATGGATTATAATACAGAGGCAGGATCCAGATCTGAGAAATTGATGGCACTATTTCAGATGAAAGGACAATGGATGTTGAGGAAGCATAAAAAAGAGTGCCCAAAATACCCAGCCGAATAGGTGCTATCTCCTCTAGTATAATCTTCAGTTAATCATCTCATCTGGGATTCACTCAGATTTCTAATCTGAAAACTAGGTAAACTTTGAGTGCTATTGCTCTCTGACTGCTTGTGTACATATTCAAAAACAAATTTGGTAGATTCTACCTCTAAAATATCTATAAAATCTGGTTTGTCTCTTCTTTCCAATTACTGACATTTTTGTCACCTCTTAAACTATCATTACTAATCATTTCAACTGATTTTCCTGCAATCAGTCTTTCTCCTTTCATTTCACTTACTCTTCTGATGAAATGTTTTATTTTTTGTTTTGTTTTGTTTTGTTTCGTGAGGAATAAATCCCGAACTTTGACATCACTGATTCTGATCACTACAGCTGGACTACCTATAGAAGAGAGAACCAATTCCTAGGACATCTACCAAAACCAATTTTTCATAGGATTTCTAATTATTTTAAAACCCTTAAAATCTGTTAACTCCACATTGCTTCACCAAGACCCATGCAGCCTTTTTCAGATGATTGCTCTCCCTTTCTTCCAAACCTAATTATACAATAGGAATACCAGTCTCCCTCAATGTCTTTCCATTACATTCCTGCACAGCAGAAATTTTGCTTCCCGAGGATACCATTTCCCATAAAGTCATGTACTATATTATAATAATATAATATATTATTATATTATTTTTCCATCAACCACAGACCACATAAATGACAGGGGTGCCATAAATTTATAATGGAGCTGAAAAATTCCTAGTGAGGTGGGAGTAGTGAGGTAAGGGCTTAGTGTAACACTGAGCCATCTCAGTGAATGGATAGCAATACCGCTATGGGAATAATTAGCATAGATTAATAAGAAAGGAAGCAAAGGGAATGAAACATTAAACTTGATCAACTAGAAAGCTGAATCAGATATTAGGATGGCACTCCATGGCACTTACCAGGAAGCTATGGCATAAACAGACTCATTCACATAGTCCAGGGGATTGTCACCTAGGAGACTTAATCCTCAAAGCGCACAGGAAGCATCTCCCGGGTGCTGCCTGCCAGGTACTGGATTCCCTGAGGGAGGAGGAGGGAAAATTACTCTGCTGGACACAGGTACAATAGAAGCCAAATGGTGGAACAGAACCTTTGGACATGCTCAGTCAGAGCCAAAGTGATGCAATACAGGGGGAGAGCCTAGCCTGGGAAAAACTAAGAAGAAATCTGAATTGGATAAGGGTGTAGACCCCCTAGTAAGTCCAGGAAACAGGTTGGTTGGAAGGAAGGTCCTACTCAAACCCAGGAGGAATCAGGAAGTTGGGTTGGATAGTTTGAAGGGCACTGTGTTCTTTACCCCAAACCAAAAAAATATATGAAGCATTGACAGGAGCCTCCAGGCAGTTGCCGCTGGAGCTTTCCTGCCTACTATGTCCCTAAGGATGTATTATTTCCCTTAACCCAATAAAATCCTGCCATCATGCTTCAACTTTCCCATGCATGTACCCTTTGAAATTCTTTGTACCGCAATAACTCATTTTTTACCAGCAGCAAAATTATTGACTAAAAATATCTTGGTGACACTTACCTACGTCCTGGTGTGCTTCCCACAGACACCTCGTCTTTCTGAAGAAATGCGAAGACTGCACTGACCCTGGTGGTTTTTGATATGATTGCAAGACACCCTTCAGCGATATCCATTAAGAAACTTTGACGAGAACAGAGTTTATTACTTACTGGCCCCGGTTGTACTCAGCATACACGGGGCCTGGGGTGCTGATTTTATCACAGTTGAGGTCAGAGCCTAGCGTTTCTCAGGCTCACATTTTATTGATCAACTAGCCCCAATGTCCATTATGGAATTCAACCAGGATCTCTAAAACAAAGGATTTAGGATTCTTAACTAGTCCTGTGGCTAGCAGTGCATTTATTCATTCCAGATAACCAGCTGTGAAATAGATGCAGTAGCAATCAAAGTTAAACTTGCATTTGCATAACAAAAGACAACTATCAAGGCTTACACTTCAATTATTCACGTTTTTGGTGATGCTAGTATAAGCAAACCCACGGAGCTGCCAGTTGTATAAAAGTACATCACAGACAATTCCAGTAGTCAGCTATACCATCTAGGTTTGGATAAGTGCACTCTGTGATGTTCTCCCAAGAACAAAATTATCTCCGGGCCCATTTTCCAGAAGTATGCACATCATTAAGAGGAGCATTAACCTGTTATATTGAAGATGCTCATTCTGGCCAATTCCACTTGTTCCAGAGTTGTTAAATACGAAAGCACTGTTCTGTCTTTTCAACGATATTCTAGGTCATTACTCAGTCACAGTTATGTCAAAATCCCTATTACCTGGAGATGGATGGCATCTGGCAATAACACCCTTTTAATCTCCTCCACTAACAATCCCAGGTCTTTTCATTCATTAAGGACCTTAGTACCACAATCAGTAATTTTCCTTCCACTCCAAATTGTGCCATAGTCCTGAGTTACTTGTCTGTAAAACCAACCAGTATCCTAATCTTCTATTAGTTTTCCTCACTTCTAGTACTGTTCACTTCAGTTCCACTAAAATCTCTCACTCCTATGGCACTGCCTTGAACTGCCCATCCACCCACAACTTGCATTCAAATAACCACACTCTTCAGCCATGTTCTACGACCTTATCTGCTTTTTCACTTGCAATTCCCCTTATAACTTTCTTTGTTCTTATAGGAGTTTTCAAGTCCCTGGCCCCTTCTATTTTATTTCTATCAACAGATAATTTTTGTTTGTTGGTTGGTTGGTTGGTTTTTCTGTTCGCCTCCTTGACTAGGTAGCTTAGACTTAATAAAATTACACCTCCTTCAATATCTTCAACTTACCCTCCTGCTGTTGTTCAATAATTTTAAAATATATTTTATTGATTTTGTTATTACAGTTGTCCTAATTTTTTCCCTTTTGCCACCTCCACCAAGTACCCCCCCTTCCCGCCAGCAATAGCCCCCTTAGTTCATGTCTATTTGTCTTGCATATAAGTTCCTTGGCTTTTCTATTTCCTTTATCTTTTATTTTTCTTAATATCCACCTGTCTATTTGGTAACCACCAATGTGTACTGTTTTTTCTTTCACATACAGACAACTCACCATTTAATTCTCCCTTCTGTCAGCTTCTCAAATCATATTCATACAAACTCTAAACTAGTAGATATTTATTTCACATGAGTAGCATATTGTGTTTGATCTGGTTATGTGCCTTTCTCCCTCTCTAGGCATGTTGAGAGCAGAAAACAAGTCTTACTGACATTTTTAAAAAATTCTTGGTATTAAGCACATTGCAGTTGTTGAATAAAAATGAAATAATGCCATATTATGATATATTAATCTTTTATGCAATAAGTGATATGTCTTATATTGAAATAAAAAGTAATAAAGTTTATTATTTAATATGTTAAGTTTGAATTTATAGTAATGCACTAGAACATATTATTTTTATTAAGAATAAACAATGCTTTTTGCTCCTTTGTAAATTATCTAAATTACTCATTATTTTAATGAAAATTTTATTTTGTTAATTAAGAAAGTGTATTCAGTGTAGAAATGAACAGAATATAGGATACAGAAACAGACTTATAAATAACAGCCACCAGATTCAAGGTAAAGTTAACAGTGGAAGAAGAATTCATTCTCTTTAATAATATGGTTAATTGGACCTCCCTCCAATAAAGCACAAAAATTAATTCAATATGGTGTATAGATCTAAGTTTCAAAAGTATAAAATAAGGCACTCAGAAAAATAGAGCAGCTTCAAAGTTTTCTTTAAAAGGACACACAAAAACAGCTAATTATAAAGGAAAATAATATTAAATTGAACTATATTAAACTGAAGCACTTCTATTCATTAAAAAGATACTATTAGGGCCCTGGTTGGTGGCACAGTTTATAAGGCACCAGCCTATAAACCCAAAGGTCGCTGGTTCGATTCCCAGCCAGGGTAACGTAACCAGGTTGCAAGCCAGGTCTCCAGCCAGATCCACAGCTGGAGGCAGATGAAAGACAGCTGTACATTGATGTTTCTCTCCCTCTCTGCCTCTCTCCCTTGCCCTCTCTCTGAAAAATAATAAATAAAATATACATTTTTAAAAAGATACTATTAACTAAAGGGTGTGAAAAGAAATTCACAATACACATATCTAACAAAAAATTTATATTTAGTATAAATTTTTTAAATGCTACAAATCAATAAAGCCTCCCTCAAATTAAAATTTTAAATAGATATAGTTTTATATTTATAAGGGAAGATGACCTGGACCCTTGGACACACTTCAAAAAAGAGGCTAACTAAATGGCCAATAAACATATGGAATGGTGCTTAACCTCATTAGTCATTAGTACTACACAATGACCCGAATAACTAAAATTAAAGAAACAAGAATCTAGAGCCTCTGGAATTCTAATATATCATTGGCAGAAGTTTAAATTAGCATAGCCACTTGTAAAACTGTTGCCATATATTAAACACATACATATTCTATGAACCAGCAGTTCCATTGTTAGAATTATGTCCTGATATTCACAGGTAAGAAAAATTTTATTGTTGCACTAGTCATAAATACTTTTAAATTGGAAAGAACCTAAATACCTAATAACAACAGAACTGATAAATAAGTTTTGATATAGTCACACAATGGAAGATAATAGAGCAATGAGAATAAATGATGTAATAACATGCAACAGTGTGGATGAATCTCACCAATATATATTTGATTAGAATGAGCCATACAAAAAAGAGCCATACAAAAAAGAGCCCTATATAAAATATACAAACAGAGAAAGTTAATATATGTTGATAGGAGTCAGGACATTGTTATCTTTGGGGAGTTTTTAGTCACTGGAAGGAATCATGAGAATGACTTCTAGGGTGCTGAATATTAATATATGCTCAGAAATTCTCCAAAGTGTGCATTTATGTTATATACAATTTATGTTTATTGCTCTCCACTCAAAAAAATTAATGTCTCTGGTATCTATGATACATAAGGCGTCTTTGAGATGAGACACCATAAGAAAAAATAATAAAAGTGAATAGAAGTCAAGGGAAAATAAGCAAAGAGCCAAGTTCAGAAAGAGAGGACTACTGCAAATTATATATAAAGGTCTATAAGCATAGCAACTCATAAAAAATATACACTATTCAAAATAGAATCATAGATTTAGAATCAGCTGTATGGCCTATTTGAATACATGTTGACATTATTTGTGTACTGACTTTAGAGATGTACTTTTTTCTCAGTGCTTTCCAAGGGCCTTGCTCAATAGACTAACATAGTTTTTTAATTGACTATATTCTTTTGTATTTATCACAACAGAATAAACTGTTCCGTGATGTTCTCTATTATCATTTACCAGTTATTTTCATTTATAATTATCTTTATACACAAGGTTTTCTAGAATATTGTTGGTTTCTATAAACAAACTGTGATGTCAGAAATAGCATCTCATTTTAAAAAAGCATGTTTGCTTCCTAATTGAAAAATTATATTGCTTTTGGCACAACCTGAAAAGAAAAGCCATCAAATGAGATGTAGGTAGTGTTGAATGACTAAAGACTATAAAAGGCTTTTATAACCTGGAATCCCAAGTTACACACTAGCTAAGATGCAGTCAAGGAATGTGGCACTTTACGGCAAAGTATGAGAAAAGAGTATTATATTAAAGCAATTTATTTTATCTTTTTCTTTGTTCTGTACTCATCTGTGATAAATGCAGCCAGACAATAGACTACAGGTGGCTGATGGTTATTAAATAGGCAGAAAGTCAAAGCTAAACTATTCACTTCTGCAAAATAGCTTTATGTAAAAGAGGAACCTATTATCATTGAGAATAACATTAAATTCATTAATAATTACCTTAAGAATGTTCTTTAGTCATTGTATCCAAAAAATAATGACTCTTAGCTTGTCTAATATTTTTGGAAGACAGATTTTATAGAATAGTGAAGATAAAATACACATACATTTTTAACTCAGTCAAAAAAAGTAAATATAAAATACCATGGCACTTAAGTTTCTTCCCTACATTTATTAGCTAGGATAAGTAACTGGGATAACAGTACTAGCATTTTTACTAAATAGGCACTCTACTTACTATCTTACATAAATTATCTCCCTTAATAATTATTTTTAAAACTTCAAGGTCATGTAATAGATCATCTCCAAATATGACTGCTATCAATTTTTTTTCACCCTATACAGGCATGTTGCTCTTGACATCAAGAGATGGCTTTTAATTTCCCTCTCCTTAACCTGGGCTGACTTTGTGATTTCCCTTTGGCTAAAAGAAATGTGACTGACCAGGCTGTAAGAAGCCTTACTTACAATTTCTCTCTGGATCTCTGGGAATGCATGATCCAATGATGCTTCTCAAAACTACCCATTCTACTGTGAGAAGCCCCAGCCCAGAGCTAGAATCATGTGCATGCAAATTGTGCGGTTGCTACCTTGATATTCTGAATAATTTTTAACAAAAAGCCCCATGCTTTCATTTGCACTGAATCTTACAAATATGCAGAAACCACACAGTCAGACTGAGCTCCCAAACTACAGCCAGCATTACTTGCCAATCATGTCTATGTTAGATATTCAGCCAGTTGGGTATTTTAAAATCATGTCAGTCCCAGTTAAGATCTGACTACAATCATGTGAGACCCTAAATAAGAATTGCCTTGTCAAATCCAGTCAACACCCAGAACGATGAGAAATAATATATTGTTTATTAAGCCATTAACTTTTTGCATGGTTTTTGGCCCAGCCACAGATAAGTAGATAGATAGGTACTATAATTAATCATTTATTTCTTATATTCAGCCTATGGAGTCATGACTAATATTATAACCACCTTTAGAAGCAGAGAAGCAATTTTTGTAAGACTATGATGCATCTAAGAGGATTTGAAAGAAATAAACAAATTTAGGTGTTACCAAAGGTTACACCTTTGTAATCTAGAGGTTACAGTTTAGGTTAGCCCAAACTCTAGATTGGTGTTTTTTTCTGTTTTAATGTGTCTAAAATACAAGAATATTACTTGATTTTTCTATTTTAATTTGATTTTTTCTATTTTTCTTGAACTATATTTTCTTCACATTAAACTTTAAAAATTTTATTTATGTATGCTTCCAAATAATCACTGATGGAATTTCAAGAGTATTTTCTGGGCCACAATTTCTAGGAACTCCCTCATTTCCTCAAGAAGCTTCAAACCATACTAACTATAGAAAACCCTCATTTTGACGCTATCCAATTGTGTGCTAATGGGAGTGCATTACCCATTTGTAATGATGTATGTTCAACTTTTATGATGATATCCCCTTTTATTCCCAGAAAGTTCATCATTAATTCCTAATTGCTTAAAATTATTTCCCCACACATATAAACTCATGACGCTTTGTGATGGGAATTCATTTCTCAAAAGGGAATTTTAGACTGAGCCTCAGATGTTCAAAAACTGATGAACCAGGTAGTTGACCTGAATCGGCTAATTAAGCTACAGGAAGTCACCGGGGAAAGAAAAGACACATTATTAGGCTCACTGTTAGGAAAAGTAACAGTTTCAGGGTTCCCAGCAAAGCAAAGAGATACCTTAAACAGAGTCTCTTGAAGTTTCATTCCACTTTGACTACAATTCAACTTTTCTGTTTCTGATATTAACCTAAAGCACTTGAGCGAGACACTCCATAAACCACTTCTTTATGGAAGTTGTTAATTAGCCGTTCTCCTGAAAAAAAGTGAACTCTGAATTATTATTCTCTTTCGGTTTGCATTGTTTCAAATTAAGTTGGATGAGTGTTAAGAAAAAAAGTTAGGAAATAATTTTACATCTAAATAAGACTATATATTTCAGATAATATAATTTATATTGAAAAGTGTCTATATTCAAATTTACAGCACAATCCACAAGGAAAATATATATTTAGTTTTCTAAAGAATAGCCAAAAATATATAATAATAAATTATATAATAATTTAAATTGTGTTATTAGCTACCTATTTATAAAGTCAAAATTTATTTTCATTATTGAATGTCCATCATATTTCAGGCTCCTTAATATCCTTTATCCTAGTACCTGAAAATAAAGTCAAATATTGACTTTCAAAATCATGTCTAATGAATATATTTTCTCCTCAAACATAACTTAAATTAAAAGGACATAATAGCACCTCATTTCTCTGATAAAGTATTATTCTGTGATCTCATTAAATGCTGAAACTGTTTAAATTACTCAATAAAAATGTTTTATTATTCTTCTGTCACAGATTTAGGAATAGAGTATAACAAACATTTTTTATACTTCCTTTGATGTTGCATGTAGCTCAGGAGCCCCAACCAGGCAAACTGCTTAAGTGTTCATGATATTGTGAGAAAAAAAAAAAAAAAACCTGGTGGACTAGTTGATGTGAACACGCCAGATAGTACCCACATTTCAGGGGTGTGCACCAAGGGCAGCTGGTGGGGAGACCGCACCTCCACCCATGGGAAGCTCATTATAAGGGGTCCCAGACGATAAAGGCAGCAAGGTCCAGATTGAGCAAACCTACGTGTAGCCTGGAGCTACATTACATCAGTGCACGTGTGGAAGGAAAAGGTCAAGAAGCAAAGCCTCCCGAAGGCTCCAGCGTTAAGTCCTTCTATGCCACCAGACCAGAGGCCTCCCTGCCATTGAACCTGCTGGTCCAGTACCCGAGCCCATGGCACCTGACAATTGGCGTCAGAAACCGGGTGCTGAGGTGCTGATGCCTGACAAATGGCGCTGTCAACAGCAAGGCAAGGTGCTAGGACCCCACAGGAATTATGTCTGAAATACAAATGATTAAAAATTAGCAATATTTTTCAACAAAAATTATAAAAGCCACAATCATCTTCAGTTTGTTATGTCCCATAGCTAATTTCTATTTATCCTGATCTGCAAGCACCTCTATAAATTGAGTCATTTCACAGAGCTCCTGCTAGCTGTCTTTACTCAGTTCAAAGGTATGATATAAAAATCCATTCTCAGAAATATGCCATTCAAAACAAGCCAGGGTTCTTTCCACGAACCCCTCCCAAGACATAGTATCTTTTTGCAAATGCATTATAGCAAAAATAATGACGGCTTATATATGATAAAACTTAAAATGACATGGTTATAGAGTTGAGGATAATCCAATTGACAAAGGAATTTGCTTTCCTGCAACATTTTAAGATAACTAAAATCACAAATTAAAGTATATCAGAATTTATACTATCTCTAGAACATCTACTTCAATAATGAAAATATGTGTATACAAATAGAACATGCTCATTATTTCTGTATTTGACAAAGCTTCCCATGGACTTTCAGCATATTAAATATGGCTGATTAATTATAAAAACTTCTCCTTTACAAAAGAGGGAGAGAACAAATCCTTGAGGTATTGCAGGGGCCCATTGGAATAACCTAAAATCATTTCCCAATTAAAAAGTCTCTTAAAATTTGAACTTTGGAAAGACTGTAAAACAATCTTAACCAAAAGATTACAACATAATCTTTGTAAAACAACTTTTTTTGTAATAATTAATTTTTAAAATAAATTTTTTAAATTTATTTATTAATTTTTAGAAGAGGGGGGAAGGGAGAGAGGTAGAGAGGGAGAAGAGACATCAATGTATGGTTGCCTTTCACCTGCCTCCAACTACAGACCTGGCTGGAGACCTGGCTTGCAATCTGGTAATGTGTGTCCTGGCTGGGAATCGAACCAGCAACCTTTGGGTTCACAGGCCGGTGCCTTATCCATTGCATCACCAGCCAGGGCATTTTTTTTTTTGTAAAAGGCAAAAGATTTATTCATTTTGAAGAGAAACCAAGAGTAATGTAATAACTTTAAAAGATAGTAATTAAACTTAAAATTGGTTTTCACATCAAATAATTTTCCCAGAAGACAGGATCTTGCTCAATTTATATAAGGATTTACTTTCTTTAGGCTAATAAAATATTACACATTAATTATGCCATCTGGATGCAGAAAATGCACTGCATTAAATACATAGACAAACACATATCACATAAAGACTATACACATGAAACCTGAATACATGGAGTTTATACACATAACTTGACTTATTAATTTGGGTAGAGAAAGCACAAATCATTTTCATTTGCTTATCTTTTTCCCTCCATACAATCCTTCAGTAACTTTCCTAGTCCCTTTGAACACATCTAGAAATTAGAACATTTAAAATTTTATTTCCTTTGAAGCATATTGCCATAATTTACACCTTTTATTACTAACGGCATGTATTTTCCCTAACAAATATAAATAATTAGCATTCTTTAGACTGACAAATTTGTGAATACATTTTATAACTCTTACTCATTTACTGGAAATTTAGAAAAACAATTCTTGCTAGTCTAAAAAGCAACCTAAACCTCCCCTTTCTAAAACAGAAACAGAAGCAAAATCTAAAGCAAAAGCAAAATTTCAAGAACGATTAGGTCTGGACTTAGAATTACATCTCCTTATTTTTCTTTCTAAATTAAGCTCACCCTCTAACTGCTGTACTTTTGCTTCAGCTGTTTCTTCCTTTACCCCCACACAGATCATCTGCAAGGCCCATGGGAGTACTGGGGGCATCCCCCCAATACTGGTGGACCGCTCAGATATTATCCCTGCCATTTTCAGGATTATTCCCTGGCCTTCCCCACCTGGCATGTTATTACATGTAGTCTACTCAATAGCAGTATTTTCTGGAATATCCTGTTCATGACATCAATTGTAGTGCAGGAGCCCCAAATCAGGTGGCTGCTTAAGTGTTCATGTTATTTAAAAAAAAAAAAAAAAAACATCTCATGGACTAGCAGATGTGGACATGCCATTTATTACTCACATTACAAGGCAGTGCAACAAAGGCAGTTGGTCGGCGCAAGAGAGACCACATGTTCTCTCGTCAGAGGTTCATTGTAAGAGGACCCAAACAAAGGCAGCATGGATCCAGGCTATACAAACCTACATATGACTCAGAGCTATATTACATGTGTGCATGTGCAGAAGGAAAAGATCAAGAGGCAGTCACAGGACAAGAAGCCACTCTCAAAAGGAGATAAGAAAGGAGTTACAATCCATTCCCCAAACAATGCACATTCCTTCTAGAAATGGACCCCCTTGCCAGCCCGCATCACAGGTGGTGGGTGGGAGAGCCAGGTACATTCCTTACATTGAGGATGTATCAGAGTTGTAGCATTTTTCATCCTGTAATATAATAATATATTTAAGAATGTAGGGGTATGTAGGTGATATTTGATAAATGCTTCTGGAGTAGAGGAAGGAAGGAAGGAAAGAAGGGAAGGGAAAGGAAGGGAAGGGAAGGGAAGGCCTGATTATAGCTCTAATTTCTCTACGAAACAAAGGGATTTTTCAAATGTTACCCACTTTCTTTTGCTCAGTACTACCAAGAAATCAGCAGTTGCCTCATAAGGACCAGCAAAATTGAGAAAAAGATATATATATTCCCTGACATATAAAACTAAATAAAATATCTTTTGTGATACATAAAAATATAAATATGTGATTATATTTAATCTTAACTGAACATTAAAATTCATTGATATATGGAGGTGAACTTCATGGAGACAGCTGCATTATTTCTCATTTGTTACTTTGTCTCTAGTGTCTAACACAGTGGCTCACACCTAATATATACTCAATTGATTATTTTTACTGATTAGATAAACAAACTAATGAGTTATTTTATTGTTCTAGGACTGTTTCTTAAATAGACTGAAATAGAATTTCAACTTCTAAATTCAGAGTTTTCAGGTCATTGTATCTGTACTGTTCCCAGTTTATCAATGATAATTTGTTAGCCACTATATAATCATCCTCAATTATAATTCTTAGAGAATAGTATTATAGATTATTAAAAACATACTTTTTTTGAAAAGCGGTAAGCTGAGATGTTTCCTTTGTTGTCTGATTAATATAGCACTTGACCTAATTGTATTAATTATCTATTGCTGCATAAAAAGATCATCACAGGCAGTAATTTAAAATTATGTTTATTATCTCTACGAGTTTATACATGTCAGGAATTTAAAAAGGTAACAGAGCTCTTGAGGGCACAGACTGGTGTTAGCTGGGACTACAGTCACCTGAAAGCTTGTCTGGGGCTTGCAGATTCACTTCCAAGTTGTCTTCATCCTAATGCCAAGTTGATCCCTCTCCATTTTGGCTGCTCTGTTGTCTTCATGATAAGGCAGCTGGCTTTCCCCAGTGAGCAATGCAGGAGACCAAGAAAGAAACTACAATACCTCTTACAACCTCACATTAAGATTCAGGTGTCACTTCTCCGCTACTCTGTTGGTCACTTTAATCAGGCCTGGTTCAATAGGTGTGAATAGAAAGGTAAGAATACTCAGAGACAAGGATCTTCAGGCCACATCTTGGAGAATGGCTACCATAGCAATGATATATGTAAAAATTTAAAACCAGTTAAGTGTTTAAATTGTTTGACCTGTAACTAAGCAGCATTTGACATTAATTCTAGTAAAAGCTTTTGCATCTATATTTCCTCATACCTTGACACTTTTGGCTTTAAGTTAAATGGTCTTAAAAGCTTTTCAATGAACTTTAAGTTTCCTAGAGTTGGAATAGCAATTTAATCATGGCAGATGCATTATTCACTGCTTCCTTATTTTCATTTCTTCTCTCATTGATTTCATTCCAATAGATTTACATTTGACATACACAAAATAATAAAACCACAGACTTTTTAATAAAAATTATTTGAGTATGAATAAGGTCATTTCTCCTTAAAGTACATTAACTTAATTGTTTCCGCTTAATCTTCTGAAAAGAGCGGGGAGCAGACTAAGCTAAGTTAATTTCATAGAACCAAAAGGCAAGCCCAACCTAAAGGAGAGGGAAGGAAACAGAAATGTGACTCTGGAGTAAATCTTAATATATGGCGTATGGGGTAAATGAAGCTGCAGGAGAAGGAAAACTTGAATCTGCGGAAGGAACTCATGCAGTGTCAGCATTTGGATACAGGAAATCTTCTCTGGAAGGCCTCTTTTTTTAGCTTTCTTTCTTTTCTTATTGATTGATTGATTAATTGATTATGCTATTACAATTATCCCAATTTTCCCCCTTTTTTGACTCATCCTCATCTGGCCTCAGCAGGCCCAGGTTCAAACTCTTGAGCCCGGTCTGAGATTAATGGTAATATATGTTGAAAGATACTCCTATTACCTAGTCATACTTTCTCATCAACACATTGAATACAGCATATTTTCCATGTCTTCGTTATGCTAAAGTGCTCTATTTATTCCAAAGCTTATAGATTACTATTTTCTAAAATAAGTAACTGCTGCCATGGGGAAGCATGGTCTGAAGCCACTGGGCCATCGGAAATTAATTAGATGAGAAATGTGACATTACTATCTATACATTTTAGGGAAAAAGGAAGTTTTCTTGGGGATTCTTTTTATTTTACTTTTTAAAATTGAGATTAATGGGGTAATACTGGTTTGCAAGACAATACAGGTTTCAAGGGTACAACTCAATGAAACATCATCTGGGGATTCTTTATGTTGTAGGTAGGAAAGGCTCAGAATCTGAGAAAGTATTTGAATATCATTGCCTACTTACTAGTTATATAACCATGCGCTCACTACTTATGCTTTCTTTGCCTAATACATCACATGGGAATAACACATATTTCACAGAATTCTTAGAAAAACTCCATATGATGATAGTGATAAAGTGCCTCATACAGTAAATGCCTATTAAATTTTCTGTTCCCTTCTCTCATTTCCTTTTTATTTATTTTTTTCAGTATAACATTATTTTCTGATAATATCAATTCAATTTGCTGGCAGCCAATATTTAATTATTCAGAGAAGGCTTTTCCTAAAGTCTATGTCCTGTAGATTGCATATTTTGCTCATAACCTGTCTTTGTCTTTTAAGGAACAAGACCAGTAGAACTTCCTCATCTGTCTTAGGTCTAATCTTTTTTGTGAGTTTTTTCACCACCATTGTTTTTCAAATAATTCTCAATATAAGTTTTAATGACTTGTCAAAAAAAATTTGTCCTGTTAATTATTTATTGACCATCTCTTGTGGTTATTTATTTGACTTGAAGTAACATTGGGATCTTATCTGATAAAGCTGTAATTAATATTTTCATTTTCAATTTTTCTACCCTTCTCCCATATGTAAAAATAAATCAATATATTATGAGTGTAATGATTTATAAGAAGAACAAACTTCTGTTAATTTAGTTTTTTAATCTCTTAGCACTTACTACTCCCTTTTGTGAAATTATTTTAAATGACTATTATTCCTTATTTGCATGTCTTAATAAATATCTAAAATTTAATTACTCCTCTCCTTTGTTTATAAACCTTACAAAGTCAAAATTGAGATTTTAAAATTTCTGATCTATTGTTAGGCATGTAAGTGTTAAACATTATTATAAATTTAAGTTTTTCAATTTCCAGTTATTGTTATCCTCCTCCAGTTTTCATCAAAAAAGTTTTAATGTGGAAGATGTAGATATTAAAGTACAAGAACCACTACATTATTTTCTGTGACTGTGAGGATGTAATGAATGTATGGCACCCTATTTTCTTCTAACATATTATATTATGTTTAAGCATGTTTCTCATAGTAAAACAGCTCAAAAAGTTAATTCTGTACAAGTGCAAGTTGTTACTGAAAATGACCATACTCATTTCAGTTCTAATATTTTTCTCTATCATAGTTGTTTTTTTTTTTTTTTCAAAGATTTAATTTAATTATTTTTAGAAAGAGGGGAAGAGAGAGAGGCAGAGAGGGAGAGAGACATCAATGTATGGTTGCTTTTCACCTGCCTCCAGCCACAGACCTGACTGGAGACCTGTTTTACAACCTTGTTATGTGCCCTGGCTGGGGCCTTAGCATAGTTGGTTTTTCTTTTTAAATTCTACCAAATGACATTTGAAAATTCTGTAGCAGATCACAAATTAAATTTATATTATTTCTCATTTGAAGAAAATAAAATAAGTTTATTAATTCTCTTTGCTACTCCCCTATTTAAAATATCTGGTACTGTTTACAATAAACTAATATGGAAAATAAGCCTATATTAATAAAACCATGCACTAATTTTGGTTAGTGAACATGCTGTTTATTTACTAAATTTTAGCCTTACTGGCAAAATTTGACAAATACTAATACTTTACAGTAATAACAGAAGTAATGATAAAGTTGAATTGTGTTCCCCATAAAAAGATATGCTGAAGCCCTAACACCCACAATTCAGAATATGACCTTATTTGGAAACAGGATCTTTGTTAAGGTGAATTCATTAGGGTGAGCCTTAATCCAATATGACAGGTATCCTTGTAAGAAAAAAAAAAGAGAGAAAAGAAAATTTTTACAGATATATACAGAGGAAAGTAATACAGAAAGACCTGGGAGAATACCATATAAGATTGGAGTTATTTTGGCCCTGGCTAGTGTGGCTCAGTGGATTGAGCACCAGCCTACAAGCCAAAGGGTGGCAGGTTCAATTCCCGGTCAGAGCACACACGTTGGTTTCGGGGAAAGATAACCATATGTTGATATTTCTCTCCCTCTCTTCCTCCTCCTTTCCCTTCTCTCTGAGAATAGATAAGTAAAATCTTTTTGAAAAAGATTGGAGTTATTTTGCCACAAGCCAGGAAATGTTTGGTGCTACCAGGGGCTGAAAGAGGCAAAGACCAAAAAAGAATCCTTCCCCCATATGTTTCAGGGAGATCATGGCCCTACCAACACCTTGATTTCAGACTTTCAGCTTCCAGAACAGTGACAGAATATGTTGCTCTAAGTCACCCAGTTTGGATAATTTGTTATGGAAACCTTAGGAAACTAATACAAACAAAAGCTAATACTCACTTTAGTTCACCAGATATTAATTGATACATAAATACAGCTTTGAAGGCATTATTTTCAAAATGAAACATTGCTTTTTCCACCATGGATCCTTCATCATCATGGAATATTTTGGTAACATATCTAATAAAGAAATATTTTTTGCATGCTTCCATGTGTCTAGCACCATTATAGTTTCATTACATGTATCAGTTGATTTAATCTTTACAACTATGTGTTGAAATTATTATTACCATTGTAATCCCTACTTTGAGGTACAGAGAAATGAGATAACTTTCCCAGGTCATATCTCTTGTATGTGAGGGAATAAAAATTCTAACCCACAAAATTAGCCCACTGAGTCCATATTCTCAGTCATTATATGAGATGGCCTTCAACTACTTCATTCCTGCTGATTTTATCCCTTATCAATTAATGTCTGATTTTGTCAACCTTATAAAGCATAGTTGTCACTTTATTCAAAACTCAAATGTCTTCTTCTTTTGCCATTGAAGGCAGCAGGACTTTACAGCATGGCCATGAAAGTTATGGGACTCCATGAGATGCCATAAACCCACATTTCAAAATGCATCTCTAGTCACACATGACTATAAGAGTCATTAAAAGGAAAGGAATTACATAAGTAGTGTTGGAGAACAATGAGAGATGTCAGGACTTAGATTCAGTGCAGAAAAACACAGCTGACAGTAAGTCCTTTTCATATAAGGTGGCAGGTAATGATAAGACACACAAACACAAATCTTGACCTGGGCCCTACTTACCTATATAATCTTTCCCCTTTTTACTCTCCTTTTTCATAGAACACATTTCTTCAGTTTTAGAATAATCATGTTCTTTCTTATATCCTGACATTTATACTTGCTGTTTTCTCTTTCTGTGCTCCTTTTCTCCCTAACATCTCTTTTCCTCACCTCTACCTCCCAATGTAGCACTTTCATGAACAGCTTCTACTAGGATGCTATGGTTTAGTGTATTTATCTCTTGCCCTGACAAGCCTTCTGTGACTTGTCTCCCATCACCTGGCCAGTTCAGAATATATGCTCCATCTGTGTTCAGTCCTTAATCTTTCATTTTCTTTTTTAAAGGTTAAATTTATTGGAGTGACATTGGTTAATAAGATTATATGTATAAGTTTCAAGTGTACAATTCTATAATGCATCTATATATTTCATTATGTGTTTATCACCCAAAGTCAGTATCTTTTTGTCATGGTAAATTCAACCCCCTTTACTCTTTACTGCCTCTCCCCTAACCTCCTTTCCTTTGGCAACCACCAGACTGCTGTTTGTATCTATTAACTTTTTGTTTATCTTCTTTGTTCTTTTTTTTCTCTCTTTTTTTTTTTAGCTTTATATTCCACATGTGAGAGAAATCATATGGTTCTTGACTTTTTCTGTCTGACTTATTTTGCTTAGCATGATATTTTTAAGTTTATCCATGTTGCCACAAAATGTAATATTTCATCTTTTCATATATACATATTCACACCTTCATTATTCCAATCATATGCTGAAGGATACTTCAGTTGTTTCCATGTCTTGGCAATCATGGAAAAGGCTACAAAATATAAGGGTGATATCTGCAAATAAATGTTTTCAAAATTATCAGAGAGGTACTCAGAAGAGAGGTTGCTGGGTCATAAAGTAACTATATATTTTTTTAGGAATTTCAATATTGTTTTCATAGTGATTGTACCAGTCTATATTTCCACTAACAGTGAATGAGTTTTATTTTTCTCCACAACCTCTCCAACGCTTGTTATTACTTGTCTTATTGACAATAGTCATTCTAACAGGTATGATGTGATATCTCATTATAGTTTTAATTCCATTTCCCTAATAAAGCGTGTAGTTAAAAATCTTTTTGTATGTTTGTTGGACATTTGTATGTCTTCTTTAGCTCCCATTGCACACTTGTCATGGTCAGTTGGCTTGTCCTTATCTTCATTCTAAACTTGAGAATAACAACTACATGACATTAGTCTTTGACTATCTAGAACACACACAATGACTGGAATCAGCTCAATTCGTGTTTGATGAATGAATGAATGAATGCTTAAACCTAGAAAACTTAGGAGTATATGTTGAAAAACAAGCAGAGAAATATGCCAAGCCTATGGAAAGACTCTAAAGTCATAGCAATATGTGGTGCTGAAGCTCTGGAATCTGTAAATAATGTTATAAAATGAGGTGTTCCTGCCATTCAGTACCCAAAGGTAGAGATGATATACATGGTTGGGAACAGAGGACCAAACACATTGCATAGGCCAAAGCATGCATCCAGACTCACTGGGAGAAAACATGAGAAAGTCATTTGAGAAAAAAGGATCACAGTACTATTAGAACCTGTGTAGAGAGCAAGAAGGAAAGGAAATGAAGGCAGTAAGAGTCTGATAATGTTAAAGTAATTCACATATGCAGATAAATTAGAAATAGAAAATTGGCACATTAAAAGTTGTACAAATCTTGGCTTAGGGAAATTTTTAAGCCAGAGAATTATGAGTCAGAGAATCTTAATAGGAAACCAGATGCAGCTAAAATTTTATAAAAAATTGGTAATTATGGATGTGTGATTTAGACCCTAAAATTTTATAGAATTTCTACAAAAAAAGAAATAAACTTCTTTGTGAATAGCCAAGGCCATAATCTCTTTGAGGGCAGGCTTATAACTGTCTGACTCACTGGTGTATCTGCACCCTATGAACATAGAACAAGTGTGTGGATAATAGAGTGATGGATCTTACACTGACATGCCATGGCAACCTGTCTTCCCTCTCATCCACATCCACTGGCCCAAGCAACAAACCATGAAGCATCCCCAGGGGACCACTTTGAGGAGTCACAGCTTTGTTCTGTAATTGGTATTCTTTAGCCATCTGCCTAACAACAAAACTTTGAGAATTAATACTGAGCAATGTTTTGAAGCAAGATTTCAAACTTAGCTGAGATATAATAAAAATTATGCCATCATATGCTCTAGGCTTGGAGGATGGTGATACATTTAATAGGAGGAATTATATACATTAGCCACCATTATGTGCCTTTTGATAGATATTTAGCTTCTCAATATAAGGTGTTTTATGCCTTAGTGAGTTCTTCACACATTGTATATATCTATATCTTTCTATTCACATACTTATTTATACATATATATGAAAAAAGTATTTTAGTAGAAAACAGTGTCTTTAAGAAACTCCAAATGTGTGCACTAGCCCCATAATTTTATTTATAGGAAGGAGGCTGGATAAATGGTGCTTGATGATGATGTACTTCACTTCCTATTATAAGAATAACATTTTTATCAAGAAGCAGTTAAGGAACTAGGAGGCTGAGGTTTACATTGTTGAAGATTCAAAAAACCCATTAAAAATGTTTTTCACACATGAGAAGGGAAACATCATCTCTGTTGAGATCCAAAAGAAAAGTCAAGATGTGTAAGAAAACATTCTTTTAGTTGTGAAAACTTAATGGCTCATTAATGTTTCTGGAGATTGGCTTCTAATGGGCAAACTGGAATTTTTAGGCCAAATAATCCAACTTAGTTTCCCACAGGCCTAGTTCATCCAGCCACAGTATTGGATCTGTTTTTCCATCTCAGATTCCATGGAAGGTTTTAACCGCTTAGAGACTTCTTTTAAGACAAATTACATGGTTATTTTAAGTTGTTGCTTTGAGGGAACTGAAGAACTTAATACAGACCTGTCTAAGTTCCCAAATATTACTCTTCTGGGAAACTCCCTCTATGGTGCAGGAGCTTAAGAAAGGCATTGTTTTATCATCCTAATTCATAGAGATTCTGTACTGGGAACCTCGGGGAATAAACTACAATAGAAGAAGTTAAACTACATGGCCTGCCTTGGTTTCATTTAATAATTTTGAAAAACTGATGTCGTTCTAGGACCTGGTTTCTCTCACTTAATCATATCTTTATATATAACTGCCTCTTAACTTGATAAGCTTGTAGTAAGGAGCTCAGCTAACCAATTCAACTTTTGATTCTGACGCAACATCCTTTTACTATTTGGATTTCCATGCTGTCCTTGGATAATTTCCATGCTGACTGGATAATTCTCTATCCTCAGAAATTCTACCTTGGCTTTTATTCCTTGATCTACTCGTCAATTTTGTCAATTTTCCTCCTATTCCTTATGACTTTCCATCAAACTATAAGGATTTTGGGGAAGAGGTTTTATGACAGACAACTCATGTGCCTTATGGATTACAGTTCACTAGCTTATGGTTTTGCTCAAATATGGACATACTTTAATGACAACTAAAACATCTCACAGCTTTTCTAGGAATGGGTACCTTATCGAGCAGGTTAAAAGGACACTGTATCTGTTCCTTAGCAAGGAATAGCTAGAACCTTAATATGAATTAGCCTTCAAAAAATGATCAAGCATAAATCAAAAGTAAGGGGGAAGATTATTGGAAATTTCACTTCATGCAATTTAATTTTAAGGAAAATATAATTTCAAATAAATGAATAATGAATGGTGATCCAGAGTCCAAGTAGGAACTGCTGGAGCTCACAACAGAGGCTGTAATCTGTTGGGGTTTTATCTTAGTCACAGGCATTGCAGGTGGCAGTCTGGAAATTCGCAAAGGTTCCTGCCTCGCTGAGCTTAGGGAAAGTGCCCTCAGGCTAGCTGTATTTGGGTGCAAGGCCAAAACCACAGTCAGTGATCTCTGTAGCCTGCCCTACTTGGGGCCCATTGTTAAAACTGCAGAGCACTCAGTTCTGCAGCTGTTGCCACCCTCAGCAACTTTCCATCAAGCCCATTGCATCCTAACTGTTTTTTTATCTGTAGTTTGGATGATGCCTGATTCAAAACAAGTTTTGCTGAAATAAACTCAAAAGTTTGAATATACCTCAATTTATCTTTCAACATTACATAAGAATCACCATGAATTCTAAGCTATAGATGAGAAAAATGAATTTTTGAGTGGCTGAATTATTAATGAATGTCACACTGCTATGAAGTGATAGAATGAGAGCTCATTTTAGTTATTTCTGACTTCAAAAGGCCATATTCTTAATGATTTTGCTCAATAAATATTTGTTGACATTCCAACAGAGAGAGCGACACAAATAAAGACCAGGTGTTGAGATTAGCACAACTGTGTTTGGGGAAAAAATGAGACAGAGATTCAACTTTCAGGGATAAAATAAAAAGGGATCTTTGTGGTAATTAAAAGCCAGATTAAGATGCAAATTTGAGGAAGATGAGACCCTATGATTAGGTGAAAATGGTTTTTAGGAAGGTTGAATAGGGAGATGCAAAGGTATATTAATTGGTAGGTCAAATAAAACCCTATCTTCTCCAAAGATACCAAGACAACATATTGACAAAATCTAAACTGATTCAATCATATCAAATTTATAGCACCCTATGAGATTTTTAAAAAATACTCCCAAGTTTTGAGATAAAGAACAAGGATGGGTGGAATGTTGTGACATGTATATTTTTTTTTAAAGATTTTTTATTTATTTACTTTCCTAGAGAGGGGAAGAGAGAGAGAAAGAAAGAAACATCGATGTGTGGTTGCTTCCCACATGCCCCCATTTGGGGACCCGGCCCTCAACCCAGGCACATGCCCTGACTGGGAATTGAACCAGTGACCTTTTGGTTCACAGGCTGACGCTCAATCCACTGAGCAACACCAGCTAGGACTATGGCACATATATTTTTAATTTTGTGATATAACTGTTTAAATTAGGTGATCACCATTGGCTAAATTCCTGAAAACAAGTTATGTGGGATGTACCAGGAATAAAGAATTCATTTTCTTATTTATATTTTAAATCCTTTAGTAAGATTTCTAGAAAAGTTTTTAAGGGTTTTGAAAGTTTTTAAAAGCCATAAGAGAAAATTGGAGTGAAATATATTGCCCATTCCTTTTTATAGAATACTAATGCTGTTTTGGGCAATAAAAGGTAATTAAGAGACAGTAATTGCTTTCTGTATATGCTTTTGTAACAATAGAAAATAAGTTGCATCCTAGTGCAAATGTTGATAACATAATTAAACAGAATTTGTTGGAAGAACTGCCAAAGTCTCAGTGAACTCATAGTGTGCATATGACTCAGCCAAGCTTTAGTGGAAAGAATCAATAGTTTCTGATAATTCTTGAAGTGAGAAGTCACAATGACTTTAATGTGAAAGAAAAAGTCACAATGACTTCAAATATTGAACCTGATACAGGGTGACTGAGAGTTAGTTGATTTTATAGTAAAAAAGGAAACAACAGAGACAACTGACTGGCACACTATGATTGATGAGCTATGTTTTTTACCCATCATTTGAGTTCTAAATGTATCTATACCCACAAGTATTAATGTCCTGCAGAAAAGAAGAAAAATACCCAATTACAGATGCGGGCATCCTGGTAGAGATGCAGGCCTGAAATGCTGAAGAAAGGCTATAACCAAAGAAAAACACATGGGGTGTTCTAGTCAAGAAATGGTCCTAGGCATCACAGAAATGTACCCTGTTTTCCAAGAAAATGGAAGAGAAGGAAACCCAATAATTTTTACTCAACTTTGGGTAACTCCACAGCCTGCATATAAATAATAAAAGAAGAAAGAAGAAAGAAAATCAAGTATAAAAATACTGAGAAATAAGAATAGAGCATAAGCAAAATAAAGACAATTTGAAAGAGAAAATAGTAACCAATAGTAGATATTAAAAGTTGCCAATAACAATGAAAACCAAATATGGGGTCTAGATTTAGCAAAAATGTTGATGTCCTTTGGGAAGCTAGTTTGTGGATTTAATAAAAAATTAAGCCAGCAAGCAGTGCATTAAGCAGGATATTACTGAAGAGCAACTGGAAGAAATGAATGTAGTAAGGTGGGATAACCAAATTTAGCATAATAATTCTATGTTAACCAATAACTAAAAGAGCTGATTTTGCTGTTTCCTCAAATGGTGTTCTTGTGTATCCTTTAGGAGGTTCTACACAGACAATGGGAAAGACATGCATGAGAGATGTATGAAAACAATTATTCCAGGATCTATGAAGAAAACTGTACAGGATACTAGTCCCAACACTTGAAACAGGAGCACAATGTGCAATGGTGTGAAGATAAATGATTTTAAATATGTAAACATATACATATATATGATAGTTACAAGAAATTAAGTAAAGTCAAGGAAATGGGGAACACAGACATCTGGGTTGGGAGGTGGGCTATTCTTATATCTATTAGACTGGAAAGGAAGACGTAATAGGAATCACCTTGCCATCGTATTAGGAAGACATACTAGAAAGAAATGAAGTACTTACAGGAGAAAGGATAATGGACACCTGAGAAAAAGCAAAAAGGGTTATGAATAGATTGAAAGGGTCTACACTTATCCTTTGATTAAACTAAAACCTGTAGAAATGGTGAGATAACAAAGCATCTACTAGAAATCAAGTACCTTCTATGCCTTGAAGATGAACTTATTTGGGTAGCTCAATTGAAGGTAAACTAGAGTATTGGTGCTCAGACATTGATGTGCATGAGGCTCTCCCAGAATTCTTAATAGAAATGCAGATCCTGGACCTCAACCACAGATTTTTAATTGAGAAGCTGGGGTGCCTGAGAATGTTCATTTTTAAATGCACATTTATTTTTCAGATGATAATTTTCACACAGTTTTTAAATATACCCTTGGGAATTAACATATTTTTTCACTATAAGACAACCTGACAATAAGGCACACCTAGGTGTAGAGGAGGAAAACAAGAAAAAATAATACTCTGAACCAAATGGTGTACTAAAATAATAAAATATAACAGAATAATATTTCAACCATGTAAAGTGAACAGCAGTCAACAATGGTATTAAGAACAATCATCACTGTCATTAACAAATGAGGAAAGACTCGAAGTTTCAAGTACTCTTCTAGTTTTCTGGGAACCCCAAGAACTCATCATTGCTAGTGTCAGAATTGATGAAGCTCAGTTGTTGACAATCACTGATATCACTTTCTTTGCTATCTTCATATATGAGATACTATCTTCAGTTCCATCCAAGGCATTGCTAATGCCACGTTTTTTGAATGACTATACAACAGTTTCATCCTTCACTGAGTGCCATGATGTTTTCACCCATTCACAAACTTGAGTGACAGTGGGCCTCTTCATTTGTCCCATAGGTGTCAGATCATGATTACCAGCAGCCATCCATTTGTTCCACTCTTATCACATAAAGACTTTAAGTGGTTTGTTGATGGAAACATCAAGAGGTGGCAACTGGCTGGTAAGACCCCCAGAATTACAGTTAGATGAGTCTTCACTTCTTTAAAGCTCTTTTCTGTAGTTTTGTTAATCTGTGCTCTAAACTGGTCAAGCACTAATAAACTTATACCTGTTATTATCCTCAGCTGATTCCACAGGTCAACGGTTGTAGCTGGGGGTGTCAGGTGGCTCTCTGCACTCTCCCAGGTCCCAGGTGATGGGCAGAGGCAGATGGCAACTAACCAGGTCCCCCAAGATTCATCTGTAAAGTGGGACATTTAAGCATCCCCAGGGGCTTCGCATGGGCCCACCACTTCCTCTTCTAACAGCTGTTGCCACTGCTGACAGGTCAGGTAATACACATCATGGTCTGTGACACAATATTTGCTCCATAAGACTCACAGACATTTCTGTACCCCCTCTTTTGGGGAAGAAAAAACTGCATCTTATGAAGCAAAAAATATGGTATCTCCTAGGTGATAATTTTTACACACTTTGAAAATATTAAAAGTTCAAAAAAATAATAAAAGACTCACTTTAAAAGATGGGAATTAATTCCAATGGGGAAAAAATGATTTAACTTTGGTTTACTGAAAAGAAAGGCAGGAGAAGGATTTAACAACCACTTCCAAGGATATTAAGTACATATACATATAATAGAGTAGCTGAGCAATTAAGTGTATATATAATAGAATAGTTGAGCAATTGTTCTTTATTTCCATTGTTGTCTACACAAGGGGAAATTGATTTGGATTAAAGTAAAAACTCAGTTACAAAGAAAGACCTTCTTTAAAAAAATTTTTTTAAAGATTTTATTTATTATTTTTAGGGAGAGAGGAAGGGAGAGACATTAATGTATGGTTGCCTTTCACCTGCCTCCAGCTAGGAATCTGGCTGGACACCTGGCTTGCAATCTGATTATGTGCCCTGGCTGGGATCTTTTTTTTTTTTTTTTTTAAGATTTTATTTATTATTTTCAAAGAGAGGGGAAGGGAGAGAGGGAGAGAGGGAGAGACACATCAATGTATGGTTGCCTTTCATCTGTCTCCAGCTATGGACTTGGCTGGAGAACTGGCTTGCAACCTGGTTATGTGCCCTGCCTGGGAATCAAACCAGCAACCTTTGGGTTTGCAGGCCAGTGTCTTATCCACTGTACCACTAGCCATGGCCAAGAAAGACTTTCTTGTAAATAGAATGTGTAAAGGAGCATTTTAGAGGATCTGTATTTCTCAGGTTTTATTTTGTCTTGCTTAATGATAATAATAATAATAATAATAATAATAATAATAATTAGTAGTAGTAGCAGAAGTAGTAGTAATAATAATTAGTAGTAGTAGTAGTCACAAACACCTATTAGTCCTGGCTACTTTGGAGTATGTTTTTTCACCAATATTAGAAATAAGGTCACTGACCATAAGATATTTTAAGGCCTTTCTCAGTTCTAGGCTAGAAACATTTAATAAGGATATATTGCTCTTTGAGTAAGCTATGTAAGAGTCATTAACTGTGACTAATATGTTATCCTCAAGATGTGGCAGAGCAACTTCATTAATCACATCAAATTGCTGCAAAAGACATTTTGTGTATGAATGTGTGTGCATAAGTGTGTGGTCATTTATTAAAAAACTCCTTTGGAGTTCCAAAGGAAAGATAATGACTTAGTTGAAAAGCACAGCCTTATCCATTTTTAACTTTTTTCTCTCTATTCCCCTAACCCATAAGAACCAGGTCTGCATCCAAGGCAGCTGCTCCCCGCAGACAGCATTTGTAAATGTTAAGCAGTACAAAGTTGCTGGAGCAAACAGAGGGAGTAATTCCACCTGCTTCTCTCTCTCTGCTGCAATGAGAGAAGCAGATTGGTTTCTGTGGCCCTCCCATGCTGTGATAACGCCATACAAAAAAAAAAAAAAAAGACTGGCTAAAGTGACTGCAGATGTTGTGTGAAATAGCCAGTATGTTTTCCACCTGTCTGTATTTGCCTAAGGGGTCAGGGACAATCAAATTAAAGCAGTATGCAAAATGTGACAGATGTTTGTCCTATTGAGATAAACCTGGACAAGTTGCAGGAGGGTACAATAAATGTAATACATAAAACAAAACACAGAAACCACTTTAGAAGGTGTCCTGAGAATAACAACATTTCTAAATAAAGGCTCATTACTTTATGCCCTTCCCTTCTAATTAGGCCCATAATTGGACACTTTATAGTATCTAGTGAAAGCATAATTAGTCATTCTTCATATAGCAGTATAATTTGTTAGGAGTTAGATTGTTAAAGTCTAATAAGGGTCATTTTGGAGATTTTTTTAATCTGTCTTCCAAGCAACAGGTAATGACACGGTGCATTGCTCATTTTCTTGGAAGAATTTGGGTAAGTGTTTCTCCGTTAAATTAATGTCCTTCAATCTAGCTCATGTTCCTCTCAAAATATAGGATGGTCTGTATCTCTGAGGCTAATGCCAGGTAATGAAACAGCCTTTCGGTAACTTATTGACTGGAACGTTGCTAACATGAATCGGGAAAAAGGGAGTTAGATGTGACATTATGATTATATATGCCTTGAAAGAAAACACTAATATGGAGCATTTTTCTTTTGTGTCACCTCAGTTAGATGTCTCTGGTCAAATAGATGATATATGTTCCTTGGCAAAGTCCTTTTTTTCTGGTCTTTGTCGTTCTTTCTTATCTTAAAAGACTTTATGCTCTGAAATTTCTGCAACTGCCCCTGGGAATTATTAGGCTCAAAAAATATGAGTTGGCCAGCAAAGGCATAAAACCAATCAACCATTGGACATTAACTCTTTTGAAGGCTGTAAAACCTTACAAGATGTGATGAAATAGCATTCATTGCATTTTGTGGAAAGAATAATCTGTTCCAATTCAAGTCATTTGTAAATACTTTCAGGGATATAATAGAGGGCTCTGTGTTTTCTACTTTAAGGCAAATGACTATTATGATTGCTGGTGTATTTTGTTCCCTAATTTCATTGTCTTAACATGACACATGGGTCTGAATACAGGCAATTCACTTCTGGTCTCAGCTGCTGTCAACTACAAGTTGATTTAGATGGCAACCTGTGTGGCTGTAGTGAAGGCCAATGGAAATTACATAAACCATTTTTCTTTCTCGACTGAGGTTTCCAAACTCTCAATCACAAGGCAAGTCAAGCTCAGACGCCTAATTGAGATTGGATGCCTACTGCTTGGTGCAGCATTTCTCCTTACTAACACAGAAGAAATATTTACTGTAGACCTTGGACTTTTTGTCACAGTCACTCAGTGTTGGATCACAGTTAAGCATGGATGGGATTGAAGGGGTCTTTCTCAAGAGAACATCAATAGTTTCTATTGACCTAATTGACCTCATTGACCTCTCAAGGTATTTGTTGGGTGGTTGTTTTACATCAGGTACTGTACAGCTAAGCTTTTTCCTTACCCAAATTTCCTTTTAAGGGCTTTAACACTGGAATTACCCTATCAACGATGATTTAGAACACAAGGCATTTTATTCTCTTTCATCCAGTCCTTCAAAAACAGGGTGTATAAATCAGCAGTGCTTCCATGAATGAAGAAAATGTCCCCAGAGTGTTCCACACGTCTCCTGGTATTATTAGTGAATATCATGAGCATTTTGGGAAGCCAAGGTAGATGACAAAAAAAAAAAAAAAGAAAGAAAGAAAGAAAAGAAAAGGAAAATAAAGGGGACAGAGATGGGAAAAGAGGATACTTCAGGCTAAAAAGATGATAAGGAGCAGTTGCTTACTGTCTCACCAACCAAATCTGTTGATATCATGATCACATGACACATGGGAAGATGTGCCTGCCAACCCAAATGAAATAGATGGACAAATTTAACAAGCACTAATTAAGTCAGGTAGAAATTTCAGCTAAATTGTGCTGATGTGTATATATTAACAATAGGTTAATTTCTAGGGCAGTCTGGCATAAGAAAATTCTTTGGCTAAAAAAAATTAACTAATTTGTGTGTTCTTAATGTTTGAAAGAATAGACTTAAAAGAGACTTTGAAAGAATTGTGAAAGGATTATATTTCTCATGAAAATAGAAAAAACTATCAAGATTTCTGACATAACAGATGAACTGAGTTTACCTGAGTTTAAACCAAACCATTTTTTATAGTTGTATTTTATGTGTACAAATTTTATATATTTTTGCTTAATAATTGGCCATTTACTTAGATTATTACATATATGCCACTTATTTAAATTATTAGAGGAAGAATTCTTATGATTCAGTCAAGATGTGTAACTGGACTTTGGATAATCTATGTGAAAATTTTTATAGCATATTGGAAGTCTATTTGTATACTCTTAAATGTAGGTAGCTCATACACATCATAGAATTATAGAATTTTATGCCTCAAAAAGATCTTAAGAATCATTTAAAATATAGTATATGCTCGATAAAAATTATGGAATAAGGAGATCCAAACATATCAAAACCAAAAAAGGTAAAATCCACAGGATTGCATGAAATATAGAATTAAATTTAAATAGAATTTCCCTTGAATACAAAAGTAATAATATATTTTCCTGTATAAAATTAGTTCTAAATATATCATCACCTTTGTTTGTCCATCATCTTCATCCTTAGTCTTTTAAACAAGACATAAGAACACATCAAAAGGCTCTTGAATGGTGAAGTTAGGATTCTTTTTTAACATAACAGTGTTATTTTTTAAGCTATGGAGGAAATAATCCTCTATTTACATAATTGGAGAAGAGGAGGATGGTAGATTTAAAATAAAGTAAAAAAATTATGAAAAACTAATAAAATGTATTCATAGGCTGTAATAAAGGTGACTTCAAGGTGTACTCTTTAAACATGGAAATAATTTACAGGTAAGTTGTACCTGATAGTTTTGCTTTACAAATAAGGGATATGTATTTTCAACTTAAATAAATGCTAGAAGGCTGAGTTCCTACATAACCATAATCTGATTGGTAATATTTTAATATCTAAAGAGAGAATGTGTTTTCTGATGTTATCTTTTGCTTGGTTTCCAAAGACCAAAGAAGAAGGAAAAATATTTAAAAGGACATGTTCTTAATGTTTTCTTTATGACTTTATAAAACTGAAAGCAAGCAACAAATGAACAAACAAGAAAAATAAACTGACAAAAACTCATAGAAACAGACAACTGCACGGCGGCTACAGAGAGAAGGGGGTTTAAGGATGAAGTAAAGGATAAAGGGAATCAAACATATAGTAATAGATTACTTGACTTTGGGTTGTGGCCACACAGTGAAATATACAGATGATGTATCATAGAAATGTACAATTGAAGCCTATATAGTATTATTAACCAATGTTACACCTTTAATAAATGGAACTGCCTTTTGACCCTGTAATTTCACTGCTAGAAATGTAGTCTAAAAATCCTGAACACCAATTCAAAAGAACTTATGCACCCTATGTTTATACCAGTGCTATTTACAATAGCCAAGTGCCAGAAACAGCCTAAGTGCCCATCAGTAGATGAATGGATCAAAAACTTTGGTGCATTTACACAATGGAATACTATACAGCACAAAAAAAAGAAGGAACTCCTATCTTTTGTAACAATATGGATGGAACTGGAGAATATCATGCTAAGTGAAATAAGCCAATTGGTGAAAAACAAATACCATATGATTTCACCTGTAAGAGGAATCTAATGAACAAAATAAACTGATGAAAATAATACAACCACAGCATGAAAACATGGAACAGACTGGTAGTGATCAGAGGGGAAGGGAGAGGGGAATAATGGTACAAAGAAGGGGAAGGGACTAGTAAAAGAGAATGACATAGACAACAGGATGGGGATTGACTCGGGACAGGAGGTAGGCACAACAGGGGGAAAATTGGGACACCTGTAATAGAACAATTTTAAAATGTTAAAAATATAATTAATAATAATTTTTTTAAAATTTTACTTCCTTTGCTTGGGAATATAGATCCAATAAAAATTTGCTACAAGTGTCCAAGGTTTTTCTGCCTGTTTTCTTCTATGATTTTTATGGTTTTGGGTCTCACATTTAGATCTTTGATCAATTTTTAATTTATTATTGTGCATAGTGTAAGAAGGTGGTCTAGGTTCATTTTTG
Organism: Noctilio leporinus; assembly: GCA_004026585.1. Lineage (NCBI taxonomy): Eukaryota > Metazoa > Chordata > Mammalia > Chiroptera > Noctilionidae > Noctilio > Noctilio leporinus. Next base: position 14,538 of record PVIW01005775.1, on the reverse strand, counting down.
TGCATGTATCTGCCCATTTTTCCCAACAGCATCTATTGAATAAACTGTCTTTGCCCTATTGTATGTGTTTGCTTCTTCTGGCAAATATTAATTGACTATAAAGATGTGGGTTTATTTCTTGGCTCTCTATTCTGTTCCACTGATCTATATGTCTGTTTTTATGCCAGTATCATTCTGTTTTGATTACCATAGCTTTATAATATAGTTTGATATTAGATAGTGTGATTCCCCCAAAATAGATGAATGGATGAAATAATATGAGACATTTACACAATAGAATACTACTCAACCATTAAAAAAAAAAAAAGAAAAGAAAAGAAAATTTCACTCCATGTTACATTATGGATGGACCTGGAGAACATTATGTTAAGTGAAATAAACCAGTCAGAGAAAGACAGATACCATATGATTTCACAATGAATAAAAAGATAAATTTAGTCCTGGCTGGAGGTACAGTGGTAAAGGCACTGGCCTCTGAACCCAAAGGTCCCTGGTTCAATCCCCAACCAGGGCACATAATCAGATTACGAGCCAGGTCTCTATCCAGGACCATAGCTGGAGGCAGGTAAAAGGCAACCATGAATTAATGTCTCTTCCTCTCTGCCTCTCTCCCTTCCCCTTTCTTTGAAAATAATAAATAAAATCTTTATTAAAAATGTTTAAATTTTAAAATCTTGATATAAATGAAAATGGAGGATAACAACGTAACAAAATTTATGGGATGAAATAAAAGCAATTCTAAGTAGAAAGTTTAACTTTAAGTTACAATAACTACCTACATTAAGAGAAGACTAAGGTCTCAAATAAGTAACCTAACTTTACACCTCAAGAATGTAGACAAAAATGATAGACTAAGCCAAAAGTTAATAAAAGGTAGAAAATATAAAAATTCAGAATGGGAATGAATTAAAGTGGGAAAATAATTTAAAAGCTTTTTAAAAAATATGTTTAACCCTGGCTGGTGGCACAAGTGGATAAGGCACCAACCTGTGAACCCAAAGGTTGATGGTTTGATTCCCCAGCTAGGGCACATGGCTAGGTTGCAAGCCAGTTCTCCAGCCAGGTCCATGTCTAGAGGCAGGTGAAAGCCAACCATACATTGATGTTTCTCTCCCTCTCTGCCTCTCTCCCTTCTTCTCTCTCTGGAAATAATAAATAAAATCTTTTAAAAATGTTAAAAAAAAGAAAGAAAGAAAGAAACAGAGAAACATCAATGTATGGTTGCCTTTTACCTGCCTCCAGCCACAGAGGTGGCTGGAGACCTGGCTTGCAACCTGGTTGTGTGCCCTGGCTAGGAATCAAACCAGCGACCTTTGGGCTTGCAGGCTGGTGACTTATCCACTGTGCCACCAGCCAGGGCTAAAATAAGAACATTTAACTACAGACTGCATGCAATTAATTGTTATTAACTTTGTATCTTCTTATTTCATGTGCTTATTAATTTTGAAAAACTGTTTCTAAAATTATGATTTAACATCATTGTTTCAGATATAAAGTATTAAATTCTGAGAGCAACCATCATGTCAAAGGAATACAATGTTAGAGCAACTATCATTTCTGGACTGCATGCAGGGTGAATTGCTAAGGAAATTGCAGATTTCAATAATATCCCTTTATATACACTTGACAATGTGAAGAAGGTGTATGATGCTGATCCTGATGTCACCACACCAACAGGAAAATGCATAAGGTACGCAAGGATCACACAAGTCCAGATATTGTACACAGAATCCAGGAGATCATTAATGAAGATCCAGGAAAGTCATTTCCCTCCATGGCAAGAGAACTGCAGATGTTGGATGCAAGGGTTCACGAGATTATTGCTGAAGATATCAGATACAGATTGTAGGTTCTTTGAAGAGGCCAGTTTATAACATAGCAGAAAAAGGAGAGGTACTTTGAAAAAGCAAGGAAATTTGTAACAAAATTGAAATTTCCCAAAGAAAAGAGGCCTCTGATTTTCTTCTCCAATGCAAACAAGTTTCAGCAGGACCAAATAGTCAACAGAAGAAACAACAGGTGGCTCTGTGAGAATCTTAATGAAGCCCCAATTATCATGAAAATGAAATTTCCTGTTACAGTGATGGTGTTGGGTGTTGCCAGCAATGAAGGAGATATCATGACCCTGCATTTGTTTCCACAAGGCTTGAAGGTGACTGCTGATGTTTACCTTGATGTTTTGAGAGAAGTAGTTGTACTGTGGATGAAGCAAGTTACAAATGGATGTCATTTGATCATCCAACAAGATGGTGCACTACCACATAACACCAAAAAGGGGCAAGAATTTCTCAGTGTCAATGTTCCCCAATTCTGGTCAAAGAAAATCTGGTTGCCTAGTTCATGAGATACAAATTATGTAGCCTATTATGTATGTAGCATTTGTGAGAGAGAAGTTACTAAACAACATCATTCCAATAAAGAGGCTGTTAAAGTTAAGATTGAAAACATGATGATGTCCATGGATAAAAACAAGTTAATGAAAGTGTGCTCAAGATTCCAAAGTAGAATTGAGTTTGTTGTTGCAGCAAATGGAGACTTTTTGAACAATTAAAAAAATAATGGCTATGTTTATGTATTTACATATAAGAATAAATCTATTTCAAAATATACCACTTTTGTGGTATGTTGTTTATTTCACTAAAATTTTGCCACTTTATCACATGCACCTTGTACACTTAATAAGAGGGGAAAAAACTTATTTTATTCCTAAAATAAATTTAGGAATAAAGAGGAGGTATTAAACCAATGCCACAGAAATACAAAGGATAATACAAGGTTACTATAGACAAATACATGCCAACATGTTAGACAACCTTGAAGAAACATATACATTCTTTTTTTTTTTTTTTTAATTTATTATTTTTAGAGAGAGGGGAAAGGAGAGAGGCAGAGAGGGAGGAGAGAGACATCAATGTATGGTTACCTTTCACCTGCCTCCAGCTATGAACCTGGCGGGAGACCTGGTTTGCTACCTGGTTATATGCCCTGGTTGGGAATCGAACCAGCATCCTTTGGGTTTGCAGGCTGGCACCTTATCCACTGTGATACATACATCCTACTAAGACTGAATCATGAAGAGATAGAAAATCTGACCAGATCAACAATATCTAAGGAGAGTTAAGCAGTTATTGAAACCCTCCCAACAAAAAATGTTCCAGTCCAGACAGCTTCACTGATAAATTCTACCAAATATTTAAAGAACAATTACCAGCTCTTTTAAACAATTCTAAAAAATAGAAGAGGAAACACTCTCAGATTCATTTTATGAGACCAGCATCAACCTGATACAAAACCAGACAAGGACACTACAAGAAAAGAAAATTACAGTCTAATTTCTATGATTAACATCTGAGATCTATCTGGAAAATGTCTGACCACAGTTAATATAATGAAAATGGTTTGCCTGATATGGATGGCAGCCAAAGAGAGTGGACTGGAGTGTGCATGTGTGAACAATGACAACTTCACTGTACTAGTCAGTGGGGGACAACAGATGCTGCTCAGTGAGCTGAGCTTATGTACCATGTGACCCTCACATTCAAAATAACAGAGTGAGTAGAGCAACAAATCTGCATCAAATTTTGTGTTAAGCTTGAACATTCCTCCATGGAAATTATTCAGATGATTCAAAAGGCCACAGCTATGGGCAACTGATGATTGACAGATTACAACAATGAAGCTCATGCATAATGTTGCTTGCAGAGTTTTTTAGAGAAACATCAAATTACCCAGATGACTAAGCCCCCTAGGCCTAGATTTTGTGCCTTGTGACTTCTGGCTTTTTCCAAAACTAAAATCATCTTTGAAAGGGATGAGACTTCAGACCATCAGCGAGATTCAGAAAAATACTATGCAGCAGCTGATGGTGACTTGGAGAACTGTGTGAGGCCCCATGGTGCCTACTTTGAAGGCGACTGAGGCATCACTGTCCTATGTGCCATGTTTCTTGTATCTTCTTCAATAACTGTCCCTATTTTTCATATTACACTGCTGGGTACTTTTGGAAATACCTGGTATATGCAAAATGTCATCAATAAAACTTCGGCAATCATCAAGTGGATTTTATTCCAGAAATGCAAGAATAATTCACCATCCAAAAATCAATCAATGTGATGCATCACATTAATGAAATGGGAAGTAAAATGACCATCTCAATAGATGGAGAACAAAGCATTTGATAAATTTTCAACATCCTTTTTATAATAAACTCAACAAATTCAGTACAGAAGGGCTACATTTCAACATAATAAAGGCTCTATATCACAATCCATACCTAACTAATATGATACTCAATGGTAAAAAACTAAAAGATTTTCCTCTAAAATCAGGGACAAGACAATGATGTCCACTCTCACCACTCACCATAGTACTGGACATTTCAGTCAGCACAATTAGACAAGAAAAAGAAATGAGTCATCCAAATCAGAAAAGAACAAGTTGCCTGTTTATAAATTATATATAACCTTATATTAAAAAATCCTAAAGACTTCATGAAAAAATTGGTAGAATAAAAAATTCAGTCAAGTTGCAGGATACAGAGTTGACATATAAAAGCAGTTGTGCCCTGGCTGGTAGCACAGTGGGTAAGGCGCTGGCCTGCAAACCCAAAAGTCGCAGGTTTGATTCCCCAGCCAGGGCACATAACAAGGTTGCAAACCAGGTCTCCAGTCAGATCTGTGGCTGGGGTCAGGTGAAAGGCAACCATACATTGATGTCTCTCTCCCTCTCTGCCTCTCTCCCTTCCCCTCTTTCTAGAAATAATGAAATAAAAATCTTTAAAAAAATAAAAAATAATAAAATAAAAAATAAAAACAATTGTGTTTTGTCCATAAATAAACTATCAGAAAGGGAAATTTAGAAAAATACTCCCAATTACAATTGCATCAAAAATAAAAATAATGAGGTATTTATAAATAAATTTAACCATGGGAGTGAAGGATCAATGTCTATGTTGACTACAGTTAATAATACTATATTGTGTAATTAAAATTTGCTCAGTGAAACTTAAATATTTCAATAACAGTAACAAAGAAAAGTAAATATGTGAAGTGATAGATATATTAACTAGATGATGGGAATCTTTTTAAATGTATACATATATCAAATCACCACTATGTACACTTTAAACATGTTACAATTTTACATATCAGTTGTACCTTAATGAAGCTGAACTTTTAAAAACAGAAGTTAAACTTCCAGAAATAATGTATCTAAATGATTAAAATATACAGAGGTGACACTATAACAAGGCTGAGATTTAGGGGCACCACATCCTTGGTAGCTCAAGATCCATGTGTAAATTTTGACTCCCTCAAAATTGTCTGTTGGTATCCATGGAGGATTGGTTCCAGGACCCTTCACAGATACCAAAATCAACAGATGCACAAGTCCTCTGAATAAAATGGAGTAGTCACTGAACTCCCAACCATGGATTGAAGATAGTACAGATATTTATTGAAAAAAATTGTGCATGAAGACATGTGTAGTTCAAACCCATGTTGTTCAAGAGCCAAGTGGATTTTAAATAAACTTTTCTATTAATACAGTTAGAGGAAAAACTGTCTTTGTAAAATAAAGTTCATTTTAAAATTTATATATTCTTCATAATTTTATACTTATTTGTTTTATGTTACATATCTAAAAATTGTTAAATTATCCTTAGTGTTTTTTGTTATTTTTTATCATGTGTGTGTGTGTGTGTTTTAACTAAAGAAAGAACATTTTCACAGAAGTTGCAGAGTGATGTAAGTGAGCACATAGAACTAATTTGTTACAGCTTAGGAATGTTTTTCTAAATGGCCAATGGAACAACCCAGGTGTCTACCAGTTGTGGAGATAAAAATCTTGCTGTTATATTATTTCTAGGAGTTGTAAAAATATGAGTGCAAATAGAGGTAGCAATTAAAAAATATGTAAGACTATTAGCCTAACAAACAAAATTGGCAAAGAAAAACTCATTTGTTGCCACAAAAAGTAAAAATAATTGAATGCTCTAGATTTTAGTGCCAGCTCTCATCTGAGGCTTTTTAATAGGAATCATGAGTACCAAGCAGGGATACAGTGACAGCAAACAGTTGCTTATGAGGGATATAGCCAAGAATTCAAGGCTTTGGGCAGAAACAGGTATATCCTCTCACTTTTTTTAGCATGTAGTGCTTTTTTAAAATTTCAATACATTTACAGTTTTTGAGGCTAACAACTTTGGATGTCTTTATACTTGGAGAGATATAAATTTTATATCATAAATTATTCAGAAATTCTTAACAAAGCTTAATTATCAGAAATCTGGTCTGCTGTGTTCAAGGAAGGAAGTCAGTAGATATTTGGTATACTTCCTTTGTATTAATAAATAGGGTGTGTAAAAACTTTACAACTAAATTTAGTGAATTTTTTAAAATGATTTTCTTTTGAAAAACATTCTAGAGAGTTATTGTCTAACATGCAAGTTACATATTTACTTATGGAAAATGGGAAAAATATTTAATTAGAATAGGTCAAACCTTTAAAAATCAAATTCTGTGTTTGCCTATTTATGTAGTAGCACCATGGATTACTTAGTTGTACTTCCCTTTTCATCAATTTTCTCCCATGCTTTTATTATAATGGCTGCAAAAGATATAAATTCAACTGCTCAAATATTAGCTTTTGTCAGGTCCTTTTAGAGCTTTCAGTCCAGTAAGTTCTGATAGTGGGCAGGCCTCTGGTTTGGTAATAAACATGGACATACACGGAGCTTTCCAGAGATTTGATGTGCTATTTTGCAGGTGGCAGGTTTATGACCACACAAGCCAGGTAGCTAGTGTGTTGGCATCTCCATACACAATTATCCCACCCTTGTTGCAGGTGCACTTAGGTTAATGACCACAGAGAGAGTCTAGGCGTCCCGGCACCCACTCTCCTTTGCAGGCAGCCAAGCAGCTTGCAAGGATGTTGTCATTCCACTCATGGGTTGTCCACCCTGTATAGCAGTGGGGCACACTAGCTTACAACAAGAGCATCTTATGTATACATTGGAACAAAAGAAGCTCTATACACTTTAGAACAAAGAGGCAGTACACTCAAAAGTAATACCTGCCTGCACAGGGCTGTTATGGTAGCCACCTTGAGCCTCTTGAGGCTCTGTGTTCCAGGGCTCTGGGATAAGATTAGCTTCAAGGCTAGCTAGTTGTCAGACTCCAGTGGAAGGGCCAGCCATATACAGAGAGGAATAGGAGACTGCCCCAGCCCCATCCTGACAGCCTTCCAAATTTGCTTTCTGCTGAGGTTATCCATGTTCTCGCTATTTCCACTGAGACATGTAAATAGATGCCTACTGATTCTGTCTTTTTCTCTAAATGTTTCCTACTTCCTTTTGTCTGTGAAAATGATGTGAGGCCTAGGAATATAGCAGCCTTCTTTGGACATGATGCAACAGGTCATGTATGTGAAGGCCTGAGAATGATTCTGGGTCCTTGTTGGTATAGTGGAGACACTGCATTAGTCCTGAATTAAAGATCCCCAAAGTTGTTGTTATATTAGACAACTCCTTTTGTATTTCAGTTTTTACTTGTATGGTTTTCTGTTATTTGCTGCTGACCTTATACCTAAATGATAGAGGTCACATACCATTTAATTATCTTTTGTAAGTAAAAAATGTTTCTAGGGTTGGATTCCATAGTGGCATACTCTGGGACACTGATCCAAGAGCCAATATTTTATTTCTGACGGTGACCCACAAAATATTAGTAGTGAGTAAAGAAGTGAGACTGAGAAGATAAACAAATCAGCAAAGGGGTATTATATTATTAGAGCTATGGGTAGAACTTTGAATAGCTTAGAGGCCTACCTCAAGTCCTCTCTGGCTGGCAGCTTCTGAAGGGAACAGTTTATAGTGGAATCAGTAAAGACCATGACCAAGTGCCCATCGTCAAAATTCCTTCACCAAAAAGAGAAGGCAATTACGTATAAAAAGTGTATAATCTTGAATCCTTGGCCATTGGTAATGGTTGAGGCATTGCAAGCAAAAATGTAAACCCATATTGGGGATTCACTCCAATCCCAACAAGGATGTCTTTTTCCAATATATAGGTGCCCTATGCAATGAAATTGACACAGTGACTGATCTCTAATGAATGGTGCTCCTTTGAGGCTTTTCTAGTACTTTCAGTTATATACTTGAAAATTTGTGTTTTCCAACCCTGTCCCTTTAGGGCCTAAATGATTAGATATCCAGGATTTTCTAAACATCACAGCCTCCTGGTTGCCATTCTGACCTACTGACCATTAAAAATTTCATGTCCATATCTCTCATAGCTAGGTGCTGCTGCTGCATGGACTCTATAATCAGCAGTTGCCAACATTTTTATTGACACTGGGTTGCCTGGTTCCCTAGCAGTATCTCCTACTGTTAACTTTTCTGTAGAATATATATCCTACTTCTCAGCAATATTGATGTGCCCTTTACTCTAACATTCCCCATAACTTTAAAGAAAGGAAGACCCTCTTAGCTGCACCAGAGAATATATTCAGCTCATTGATTCTCTAGTAGTACATAGTAAAGCCATTCTATTGTAATATACCCATACTACTGAGACTATTAGTCTCTTCTTTAATATTTTCCAACAAAGTTCTGGCAAAGCCACTTCGTTTGTCATGGACTGTCATTTTTTTCCTTTTCCAAATGCTAAGGAGCCATGAGAACAGAATATCAGGACTTGTTTGTCGGATCTCTGCTGGGACCTTAATTTTGAATCTCAGGAGGTGGCCCATAATTCATAAGCTGCCTTTTCATGCCTTATGTTTCACTCCCTACCTTCCATCCAAGTAGGATACTTTGAACATTTATTTTCAAGCATATTCCCCAGTTCCTACTGTACATATTACACAGTTTCCATAACTTATTGGTAAATTATCACTTTCTTTCTAAAATATCACCATGAAATTCTCATCCCAAGTCTCAGTGTCCATTCCTTCTCCAAAAAGGCCCCAACCTCAGTGTAGCACCCTTGCCTGGTTGCAGATTCGGCTCACCTTGTATTTCTGTCATAAATTGGCATTTGCACTGTTGGAAGAGAATGTCTTTGCATCACATCGGGCTCTGAGTTGAAAGCTAACTGCCTCAGTCCTGTCATTTTTATCTTACAAAGCCTCTATAATAGTTATCATACACCAATCAATGCCATATTCTTATAATTAAGACACTTTACTTCCCAAGAGTTAGAGGTATTGCCTGCACTAAGGCATCTCCTTTCCCTGAAACCCATCCCAATTCACCACAGGTGAGGATTTTAGCATAAGAGAAGTAATAACCACAGAGATCACCACCAGTAACAGGAACCTTGTTGCCAGCTGGCCAGTTACTAATCTTGTTTCAAAATCTTGTTTTGAGGGTCTGCTTCTATGACCATTTTGGCACCACCTGTCTGTTGGGATTTGCTCAGAAGCAGCTGATGAGACAAGGCTTTCAGTGTAAGGTACCTTATTTTAGAGGTGATCCCAGAACCACCATTAGGGGAGTGGGACAGTATGATAGGAAGGGAAAAGAATCCAATAAAGGTGGATTACTAGGCTAGTTACCTATTGAAGCAAGTGGGCTCAATCCTATTAGGGCATGTAGAAGAGTTGATATTACCCCAACCAAGGGGTGAAAAGGCTGAGTGAGGTATTTATTCACTAAATCTCCCTGTCATTGATGGAATATTAACTCTCTGTCCCTTTCAGCTTGCCTGCTGCATAGAGCAAGCATGCCCCCTCAGCCACACTTGCAAGAGTCACAGGTATTCACAGTAACAGCCTTCAGGTACGTAGATTTGTGTATAGAAGTACATGGGAGGGGCACGGTCTACATCTGTTCTAATTTTTTCCTTTCTCTTAAGGCTGGGAATGACTGGATAATGCTAAGAATCTACCTCTGGCTCCATGCTGAGGCAAAATAGAAAACTACATATATACAGTGTGATAAAATGTGCCCAATAACTTTTCTTTAAATATATTATTGTATCAACCATCCCATTCTGGTGTCTGAAATTCTCCTGTTTCTGAAAAATTTCTTTGGCCTAGACTATTGATATCCTTCGTCCACGAGTAAAGAATCATGGAAAGAATCATGCATTAAACCATATAACAATAAAATATAATGCATAAAACAGGAAAATGGAAGTATCAGTTAGCTACAAATCCGAAGGTAGATCCTGGCATTGAGGCATGGAAATCATAATATCTCTTTAAAAGCTAACCATCGGAGATTCTCCTAATGTCATAAATCTAAAAATATGTTGATTTCATATACAGATGTCAACTAATCTATTAAGCTCATTAACTGGCTACCTGACTATCCAATTTATAGCTTGCAGCACATGAGCAGTTCAGAATGCACTATTTCATTTAACAAGAGACAGTACATGATGTCCATTACTCTGTTGTCTGTGGGCCTATTCTCTCACCCTAACTTCCAATGCCAAGGTCCATACCATAAGTAGAAGGTATTACATTATGAGAAAAGCACATAAGGTAATACTTCAGTAAGATCAATTTATGTCTTTCTGCAGAGGATTCAGAGTGAAAACTTATATTTCTCCCACATGATATTTTCCCCAATTTTCTCTATTTTACATTGTTTTGCTTTGGGATCTCTTTTCTTTAAGTTCTTTCAATGCAGCTATTAACAGCAAAATGGTCCTGACATTACCTTATTTCTTTAGGGGTGCCTACTTTCAAAAGGCCACAGTGAGGAAAAGACAGAAGAGGCATGGGGTGCTCCTCACAGGACAATGTTGCTTGAAGCTGTAGGGAGACAAGCCTCCAGAAAAGACATTTGCCATCTTGAGGGACCCAGAAAGAGATGGCACATTCAAAGTAGTATAATCGGAGGAAGATTTAATGAAGGGGAAATTAAAAAAAGTAAAGGTAGTGCCACCACAAGGGACAATGTGGTTTATCATGCTATCTCCACTCCTAGGCTTGAAAGAGCAAAGAGATGGAGCAGTTACACCATCCCAGTGGCCCAGAAAGCTGAACAGGGAGGGCTTCCAGCAAAAGCTGGCACTTCTGACAATGAATCTAGCCAGTCCATTGAGACCTTATCAGGAGGGAGACAAAGAAGTAAATGCCCTGATTTCTCTCTCTTCTTCCATGGGTCCCCTGCTTGTGTGGTGGGCTGACCCTGGCTGAAGCCAGGCAGTAGGAGGAAAGGTTGATGGAATCTATACAAGTCAGCATCTCAAAGTACAGATAAGGTTACAATAAAAGGGGATCTTTAAAAGCATTGGAATATTTCCAGCCCAATTTATTTATACTTGGGGGAATCCGCCAACGTATTAATATGGTAAAACTTAGGGACCACTTTCCAGTGAAGATCCTAAACATTTTAGACATTTGTTCTCCCTGATGCCTGAAGTTACACTTCATCCAACAGGTGCTCATGCCAGGGAAGTGGAACCATTTAAGAAACACAGTTGAGGAAAGTTTCAGCAAGATGGTGGAGAAGTAAGTGGAGCTACAGCAATCTCCTCCCAGGTCATATCTGGAATTACTCTTTCAGAGGAAAAGTCAGCTGGAATTACCAACAGAACACCAGCTGGAAAGAAGTCTTTTAACCATGGACAGAAAAGAAGAGGCTATGCATCACCACATGACAGGTAAGAATCCTGGAAATATAAGAGCGTTGGCTGGGCCTCCACCAAAGGCAGTAGCTGAGGGAACAGAGCCAGGGGCCCCACCTGAGAAGGGTGGGCTCTGGTCCCCCAGCTAGGTGTCCCAGCCCACAGCAACATGGCAGAGAGCAGAGCAGCATCCAGCTGAGAAGGGTGGAAAGCTATGGAGTTTACTAGCCTACGAGAACATTAGAGACAGAGAACTACTAGGGTGACAATTATGAAAATACATTGGCACCTACCTACTCTGGGCTCCAGCAGAGGGAGGGCAGAGAGGACTGGAGACATGTGGGGAGAGTTTGCTATGGTGGCTTGGAGGAGAGAAGTGGGGAAGCAGCTGTGGGGAACCTGGTGCTGACTCACCACTCACACCTCTGGCAGACTGTGCTGCTCCAAGCGGCTCCCCTATGAGGATCTTCATAGCCCTACCCACCAGAAGCAATCTGCCCTATCCAGCAGTGCCTGAGCCTGGTAACTGATCACAATTCTTTGACTTACATCTAAATAAACCTCTCCTGCCCTGCCCTGTCTGAGCATAGATACAATAGTTGGCACCTGAAGAGATATCTCTTGCCCAGCAGCACCTGGGTCTGGCAGCTGATTACAAACTCTCTGACTTATAGCTGGGTCAGTCAGTCAGCCCTACACAGTGCATAAGAGCCTGGTGGATGATTGTGGCTTCATTGCAACTGAGTTTATTTGTCCCACCTAGTGGCACCTGGTAGCTGATCACAGACTCCTTGGATTACAATTGAATCTTTCAGTCTAGACCAGCACCGCCTGAGCCTGGTGGCTAATCATAGGTTCATTGGATTACAATTGGATCTTTCTGCTTAGCCCAGTGGCACCTGAGCCAGGCAGCTATTCACAGATTCATTGATTTACATCTGAATCTGTCCCACCAAGCTGCACCTGAGCTGGTGGCTGATCCATAGGATTACAATTGAACCTCCCTGTCTAGCCCAGCAAGGCCTAAGTTTGGTAGCTGATTCATTGATTTACAACTGAATTAGTCTGTTTCTCCAAGTTGCATCTGAACCTGGTGGTAGATCGCAACTAAATTGATCCTGCTAGTCTTGCAGTTCCTTAGCCTGGCAGCTGATCACAGGTTGGTTGGATTACAATGAAAACTAAAGATGGGGAGAAAAAGAATCAGTCCATCACCAAATGGAAAGGAGGAATACCCAGAAAAATCACTAAATGAAACAGAGTCAAGAAAACTATCAGATATGGAATTCAAAATTATGATGATAGAGAAGCTCAATGAGCTCAGCCAGATCAAAGAAAACTATAAACAACTCAAGGGGAACTATAAAGAACTCCAGGGAGACTACAAGGAACTTACTGAGAACTACACCAGCATTAAAAAGGACATAGAAACTATCAGTGAGACCCAGGAGGAAATGAAAAATACCATTTCTGAATTGAAGAATACTGTAGAAGGAATCAATAGGAGGCTAGAGGAAGTAGAGACTAGGATCAGCAAGCTGGAGAACAGTGTAGAAAAATATTCCAAGACAGTGCAACAGAATGAAAAAAGATGGAACAAGAATGAAGGGGTTTTAAGAGAGCTGCAAGACAACATGAAACACAATAATATCCATATCATAGGGAAACCAAACTGAGAAGAGAAACAAGGAATGGAAAACCTGTTTAAAAAAGTAATGATAGAAAACTTCCCTAACTTGATGAATGAAAATATTATCCAAGTTCAGGAAGCACAGAGGATCCCAATGAGAATGAAAACAGACTCACTTCAAGACACATCATAATCAAAATGGCAAATTTCAAAGACAAAGAGAGAATCCTAAAAGCATCAAGAGAGAAATAGCAAATAACATATCAGGGGGCTCTGATAAGGTTATCAAATGATTATTCAACAGAAATAATACAAGCCAGAAGGGAATGGCTAAAAATATTCTAAGTAATGGGAAACAATGGCCTGAAACCAAGAAAATTCTACCCAGCAAGGCTCTCATTCAAAATGGAAGGAAAAATAAGGAGTTTCACAGACAAAAGAAGACCATAAGAATATATATCCACCAAATTAGCATTGCAAGAAATGCTAAAGGGTCTGCTTTAAAAAAATGAAGAAACAGAGAGAGACAGAGGGGAACACAGGTACAAAGGGAGAAAATGGCAATAAGTAAGTATCAATCAATAATAACCTTAAATGTAAATGGACTAAATGCACCAATCAAAAGACATAGGGTAGCTGAATGGATAAGAAAACATGACCCACATATATGCTATCTTTAAGAAACCCACCTCATGAATTTTACCAAACATTTAAAGAAGAACTAACTCCTATCCTCCTCAAATTATACCAAAAAATTCAGGAAGAGGGAAGACTCCCAAACTCTTTCTATGAGGCCAATATTATTCTAATCCCAAAACCACAGCAAGATCCAACTAAGAAAGAAAGCTACAGGCCAATATCTCTGATGAACATACATGCTAAAATTCTCAACAAAATATTGGCCAATCGGATTCAGCAGTATATTACAAAGATAATTCACCATGATCAAGTGGGCTTCATCCCAGGGATGCAAGGATGGTACAACATTTGAAAATCAATAAATGTAATACACCACATCAACAAATTGAAAGATGAAAACCATATGATCATATCAATAGATACTGAAAACGCATTTGATAAAGTGCAGCAATGATTTATGATAAAAACCCTCAGCAAAATGGGAATAGAGGAAGCATACCTCAACATCATAAAGGCCATCTATGAGAAACCTGAAGCCAACATCATACTTAATGGACAAAAACTGAAAGCTTTCCCCCTAAGATCAGGAACGAGACAAGGCTGCCCACTTTCTCCACTTCTATTCAACATTGTCTTGGAAGTTCTAGCTATAGCCATCAGAGAAGAAAAAGGAATCAAAGGTATCCAAAT